>JAKSZP010016433.1:0-43440 GCA_022478985.1 Massospora cicadina | reverse complement strand
GTCCCAATTAGGGGTACATCATCTATTTCAATTGAGGCAAGAATTTCACAGAAGGTTATTTCATCATCAGTATGACGAAACTCAAATCAAGAAGATCCTAGGACATTTTTTCATGCTTTTATCACGATTTTTGTAGCTGAATTACTCCCATTTCAAGAGTATTTTACCACTAATAAATCCAAAAAAGGTTTCAGTTGTATCAGTTCAAGGGCAAAACTGAGGTGGTAAAATATTTGTTGAGATTTTGTTTTCTGGTGTGGCCAGGAGATGCCCTAGAGGTATAAATACCATTGCCTGGCCTAATGAATTATCATCAAATAATCTAGTCTTATATAAAGTCTAGTTTATTATATCTCTATTTTATTTTGTATCTAAAGTCGCTTTTGGAGAGTTTCAGCAAGCTGGGATCTCAGGATCCCCCGCTTGCCACTTTGCCTGCCTCAGCTGAAGTTCTCAATTAAGAGGGGAAAATTAAACCCATAATCAGCCAGAAAGGTCGGAGCCATTTTTGTATTCTTAGTGCATTTTCAAACGGTTCTAAAACTGTGAGCAACTGGCCAAATCAAGGATCCACTAGCTGAATTTCAGCCCAATTCAAGTGCAGGATTTAATTAATCAATAGAGTGATCCTCAGATTTTAACAATTGGTGCTCACTCAAAATCAGTGACACTTCTGAAAGGGATCATCATAACCAAAATCTGGCAGATGTGACCATATGAAATTGCAAAATTAGGATGGAAATTAGCTCTGATATGAGTGCCTCCAGCTCCCTTGATCTTATCTAGGTGAGAGGAGCTAATGTGGAAACAAGCCTGATTGACCTAATCAGCCTTAACAATGTTGTTATAATGAGTGATTTACATACCTTGACCAACATGGAGAAAACAACACATGTTAACAGAGAAGTTAGGGACAATTTATATACAACTGTGTCCACTTAAATTTATAAAAAGGCCTTTAAGCTGGCCAATCAAAAAGAAAAAAATAGAAAAGAAGAAAAAGAAAAAACGTAACACATAAAATATTAACATTGCATACAAAATAAAATAAAGTAAAAATATATATATATAATAAAAAAATGTATATAACTAAAAAATTAAAAAAGATATATTTCCTAACTACAACTTTAGTTTGCACTTGGGGTGGGGAGAGGATCCTACACTAGAATCATCAGCAGTTTGGGCAAAAATTAATAATAAGAGAATTCCACTCTAGATTTATCAGCAGTTTGGACCAAAATTAACAATAAGAGGATTCCACTCCTGATTTGTTGGGTAGTTCAGGCCAAAATTAACTATAAGAGGATTTCACTCAAAATTTATCAGCTGGTCAGGCTGAAAAAGGATTTAACTCAAGATTCATCGGCCAGTCAGGCTGAAAAAGGATTCAACTCAGGATTCATCAGCTGGTCAGGCCAAAATTAACAATAATGTGAATTCAACTCAGGATTTGTCGCTTGTTGGGCTAAAATTAACAATGATGATGATCAGTGAAGTTTAATTGGGAATCATAGGGCTTATGTTTGAGTCAAGTGGGGGGATATGTCAAATTCTGTGGTTGACTCAAAAATAAACCCTTTAAAATTACAGCTTGGGCCGATTTTCCAGCCTAATTCTTGAACTAGTATTCTAACTAAAACCTATTACAATAACATGGCTCAGGCTGACTTTTCTTTCTCGTTGCAATCACTATTGCAACCTATTCAATTCAAGACTGAATCTAGTTTGATAATCTCACAGAGGAGATTAGTCTGCGCCCATGTCAGGGAGCAGTTGGGCAAGCAAGGTAAGAGGAGCAGGTGGAAGGCCCGCGGCCTCCAACGTTCAAAAACACCCCAGAGAATCCGGCAGAATAGACAAAAATCTTAAAAAACTGGCGGTCATGATTTCCCCAGAGATACTTGCATGGCAAGCATGATGCAACCAGTACATCAACATGCCACACTCCCAACCACTTCATTGGTGGAATTTGGAGTCTGCATGTATCTGGACATCCAAAAAACGGCCTTGTGGGAAAATTTTGTGAAGATGTACACAAAATTTTCCCAACTGCGGTGTATGTTGCACCTCACTCCATGTCACATGGTTGGCTGGACCTAGGTTTTGAGAGCAAAAAAGCAGCAGACGAGGCTGCAGCGGTGTGTGTAGTGATTGACCTCCCTGAAGGGCAATGGGTCATCAAAACCAAATGCACCAGATGGACAAAATCAAACCAAATTCTCCTCACGTTTGACTTTTTGCCTACTATGATAAACGTGACATTTTGGAACAGCACCTGAAAGATGATCTCACCATATACAGCGAAATACAATCTCTTGGAATGCAACGCTTCACGCTGATGCCACACCTGTGCACCATCAAAGCCATCGCAGTTCTGACCCCAACTGAGGAGATCGCGAAGGACCTAACCTAGATCCCGCACTCCACTTTTATAAATATTGCAGGGCATACCACCCACCCATTCTGGGTGACCGTGGACAGCGCGCCCCCATTTGCACCCACTGTGACATGTTTGACCACAAGGTGCACGCATGCCCCATCAAAGAGGGCGTCACATTCCAAGAGCACCCCTAAGCAGCCATGGCCAATGGAGAGGTGCATTACAAACCAACCACAAGCACCAAGGAGGCTTTCCCATGGGGAGCACAAGGCTGCTACCTATTGGTTAAGCCTATCTCCCTGCAAGAATGGAAGAAGGCTAAGCAGGCCCATAGGGCCGCGGCCAAGGAAATGGCCAAAGCCACCACCACCATCCCACACTCACAACACCAGGAGGACATGGAAACCTTCGTGGCAGAAGCAACTCGGGAATCCATCAACCAATAGATTGGGAAGCCCATGCTGAGCGGGCCACTCAATCTGAGGATCCGATGGGAGATTCAATCTCACCCAATCATTGCACCCAAGCTCCAGTTGAAACTGACTTGGGACCTATCCCAACTGAAAATTTTTTTTGACCCACTCAACGGTGCACCAAACTCATCCGCACCGCAAAAAATTTGTCCAACATTGGGAAAACAAAAAGCGAAGGCCAAAGCCAACATGACTCTTTCTACAAAAATCAACAAAAACTTCAATAGCGTTGCTGCTAACACCCGCGCTGCTGTGAAAGCCCGTGGGGACCTAGAAGAGGCTGGTGGGCCCCTGGGCCCACCCCCTCGCACCTAAGGTGCGATGGGGAAACCTTCACTTTAGGGACATTGAATATCGCTGGACTCAAGGCCTCCCCGTCCTGGGCTAGGAAACTGAGTTTTTTACAACACAATTTACCCGTGGATATCCTGGCCATCCAGGAGTCCCACTGTCCACAAGGTTCCGAGGAAACTTGGAAAACAATGCTCCTCCCATCCCTATCCTTTTGGTCGCAGCACTGTGGGGTGCTAATTCAGAAAAATAATCTTTTCAAATTCATATTCTCAGAAACATTCCTAAATGGCCAAGTGCTCATAGTCACCTTCTCGTGGGCTGACGTAGCACACGCAATTGTCAACATCTATGCCCCAAATGGTGCACACAAGCATCAGGAATTTTTCTCATCAGTCAAATCCCTCCCGCTACCCCCTGATTACTTCCTAGTCAGTATCATGAACTGTTGGCTAACCTCACCAACGGACTGGTGGCATTCATCACCCCATGCCCCACAGGGTCACGTTGAGCTACATGTTCTAAAGGCCACCCTTGGGTTAATGGATGCGCTGCTGCAACATGCCCCACTGCTCAAAAACATGATGCGTCCCCACGTCCACAACAGCCAATTAAGGTCCATGACCCACATCGACCTTATTCTAACGCTGGCGAAATTCCAACCCCACATCTCCCACTTCAAAACAACAAAAATAGAATTCTCTGACCACCGACTGGTCTCAATAACATACCACCTACCTGTCACAGTTGATAAGGCCCCACATTGGTGCAAAATATGCCCCCCCGAGCTCGCGTCGCCAGGATTTTCCACATGGGTGGAAGAGGTAACTTTGGCGAAAAATTTTGTTGCATTGTTTTGCACGGACCCCATTTCCACATGGGCAACTTTCAAAGAGGACACCATCTGCCACTCTCGCCATCTCTCCTCCAGACACTCATGAGCCACATCAGCGGTTATCTCGCGTGCTCTGCAGAATTGGCACACTTGGAGTCCAACATTCCAGCTACAGGATACAGCCCTGCATGGGGCTGGAAGTGGGCAGAGGCAGCCGCCCACTTCAACGCACTCGAAAGGCAACACAAACATTGGGTTTGTGTTCAATACAGGGCCATACACATCACTAAAGGCGACAAGTGCACCGCATATTTCTTTATAAATTTTTTCGCACCATGCCAGAGTGTGGCCTGCACACAGTTGCAAAGATCGGATAATTCTATTGCAGATACACCAGCCAAAGTGGCAATCAAAATGCAAAAATATTACTCTGAGTTGTACCAAGCTGAACCAATTCAGCCAGCTGAAGTGGCAGAATTTCTTGACTGAGCTCATATTTGCACCATTTTCTGATACCCAGAAATAATGAATTTAATTACTCTGAACAAATTATGGACAGCCATTCACGGTGCGCCAAACCAAAAATGCCCAGGCCCAGATGGCATTCCATATGAGTTCTACAAAAAATATCTCAAATATATACCCACTTCTGCTTGCCTCACTAATTAAAGCCTGTTGGAAACGCGCCTCCTACCAGGAGGACATGAGGCCTTTACTGTCACACTCTTCAAGAAAGGGGATAAGCTCGACTTAGCCAACTGGCGCCCCATTTCTCTAACAAACACAGACACCAAAATTTTAACAAAAATCATGGCTAACCGTTTAGGGACTGTAGCATCTGCCACCATCTCCCCAGAACAATTCAGTTTCATCCCCAGAAGGTCGATTTGGGATAACGTGCACACTGTGGCTAATGTATGTCAGAACACAGCCTCTGGGGCACTTGTATTCTTGGACCAACAAAAGGCCTATGATAGAGTAAACTGGGAATACCTCAGGGCCTGCCTCCATCAATTCTGCCTACCTCCTCGCTTCATCAACTGGGTGATGCTGCTCACAGAATCTGCAACAATGGCAGTGCATGGCCCTGGCTTCCTAACGGAAGTAGTCCGCCCTCAAAGGGGCTTGCGACAAGGGGACCCCCTCAGCCCACTCTTATACAACTTCAGCCTTGACCCACTACTGCGAAATGTGAATGCCCAACTCACTGGGATCCATGTGCCAGGCCAAGCCCTAGTCAAAATATTGGCGTTTGCAGATGATTGTGTGGTTGGGGTGTCTAATAATCAAGATGCACGCGCGCTTGAAGCTCTCATCCAGGAATATTCCCGGGTAAGCAACGTGGCACTGAACGCCTCCAAAACTGAAATCATCCTCCTTGGTCAGTCTCAGAACTGCTGGGCCCCAGCAATTAGTTCCCAACCTGGCCCAAATGCTCGCCCATGTCCACGCCTTACTAACTCAGCACACACCGCTCCACTGATGCTCCCCTTCGTGCCACGCCCTACCATAGGACTGGTGCGCCATCTGGGCGTGTGGATGGAGGCAGGCGGATATGCATCAGCAGTAATGGAGTGCTGTATTCTGGACAACGTGACGAAGCAAATCACCTCTCTCAGAGCCCACCCTACTTCCCTTACTGGCAGGGTTGTTTTAGCCAACTCTATGCTCCTATCCAAAGTCTGGTTTGGAGCCCACGCCATCCCCTTCTCCCCAAGCTTCTTCAAATCCCTGTATGCCTTGCTGCAAGGATGGCTTTGGTCAGGCCACCCTCCACCAGTGTGGCTAGAGGTCATGTTTGGCCCTCATCATCATGGTGGCATGGGCTTGCTTGACTTCAAAGCCCATGCTGCCAAGATCCTGGGCACCTGGATTGCGGCCGTCACCACCCCTACGCTCCCCTCCCAACACTGGTCCCGCGCGGCCCACTACAACTTCTCCCGCACCTTGGGCCTTAACAATCCATCGAACCCCCACTCCCTGATAAAATACCTTGCATCACACACATCGGCCACAGGTCCTCACGGGACTAAAACCCACTACAAACGAATCCTACTCTCCATGCGAAGCGTAGAGTGGAGAATTTGTATTAGTGAACATACAACCCAAAGAGGCCGCCCCTCTCCTCAGTTCACACAAGAGGTACAGGGGCTACCCATCCATTATGGCGTGATCCCCATTCGACCCCATGTCCTATTCAGGGTGGACTACCTGGACATGATGGACATCCCTTATTCCATTGAGACCTGAAACAATCTGGAAATATGTACATCACCCTCTGTTGCAGCCTCAAGTCCACTCCCATGTGTGGCGCTGCCTGATACGGGTGTATCATACAGCTGAGCGCTCTAACGCTTTACACTCATCCTGTGTCATGTGCGGCCAGTATGGAACGCTGTTCCACCGCCTGGAGAAGTGCCCCACCTCTAAAGCGATATGGCGCGAAGTTCAACGTCTGCTGGGCCAGGATCAAATGCATCCCTTCAGTCTGTCAAGAGATATGTTTGCTCTATCAATGGCCTCCTCCCTTCCACCCTCCCCTCCATGCTCTGGTGGTTGCAATCGCCATGTGGACTATCCACACGATTGTCTTAGATGCCATCGCAGGCTCCACCCCCACCCTCCCAGAAACTGTCTACAGATTCCGGTCTCATTTGGTGGACCACTTTCAAGCGTGGATGTTTGGATACCTCCCACTGCGTTGCTGACAGCTGGTCTCCTCCTGGTTCCCAATCTGGTTCATCAAATCAGACCCCTTCCTCCACACGTGCTCAATAGTGGCTACGGCCCCTTCACACGTTCCCTCCCCCTCCCCATAAGTGGCGTTCCCGCTGGCAACAAGAGATAGCATCGCTTCTCTGGGGTGCCTCCCCAGTACTAAGTTTATCCGTCCTGAGTCATATTCGGAAGTGTCCATCCCATGATTGGCCTTCCCTGCAATAAATTTAAACATGGCTCAGGCTGATTATTGCTATGTGGATATAATTATATAAATAAAGCTCAGGCCAAATATCCCCACTCACTTAGATTAAACTTCTCTGCAACTACTCAGCTGGGTTGATTAGCTCAGTTTCAATTCGATTAATTGTTCTATTGGCAAGTCAGGCCAGTAACATAACACAGTTGGGACAATCATCTCTGCCCTGATCCTCAGCAACTAGTCCTGATAAATTGGGACCAATATTAAGAAAATCATATATAAAATTATTCGGGGATGACCCAAAGTTAACGTTTAAAAGTCCCATGGACAATTAAAAAAACAAACAACGTATTCAATTTTCCACCCTAGGGTGAACTTTGTATGTCAATCATGTAATTGGCACTATAGTACTTGCGCATGGACTGTCCAAAAGGGAATACCTAGTGCTATTAAGGGAGAGGCCTGCTGACGTCCCAACTAGGGGTACATCATCTATTTCAATTGAGGCAAGAATTTCACAGAAGGTTATTTCATCATCAGTATGACGAAACTCAAATCAAGAAGATCCTAGGACAATTTTTCATGCTTTTATCACGATTTTTGTAGCTGAAATACTCCCATTTTGAGAGTATTTTGCCACTAATAAATCCAAAAAAAGGTTTCAGTTGTATCAGTTCAAGGGCCAAACTGAGGTGGTAAAATATCTGTTGAAATTTTGTACTCTGGTGTGGCCAGGTGCCCTAGAGGTATAAATACCGTTGCCTGGCCTAATGAATTATCATCAAATAATCTAGTCTTATATAAAGTCTAGTTTATTATATCTCTATTTTATTTTGTATCTAAAGTTGCTTTTGGAGAGTGTCAGCAAGCTGGGATCTCAGGATCCCCAGCTTGCCACTTTGCCTGCCTCAGCTGAAGTTCTCAATTAAGAGGGGAAATTAAACTGAAAATCATCCAGAAAGGTTGAGCCATTTTTGTATGCTTAGTGCATTTTTGAACATTTCTAAAACTGCAAGCAACTGGCTAAATCAAGGATCCACCAGCCAAATTTTAGCACCATTAACCATGCAGGATTTAATTAATCAAATGAGCATACCTCAGATTTTGACATAGCCACTCAATTTAGGAGAAGGTAAATGAGGGCCACTTTTTTATAATGAATAGAAGCTTTGAAAAAAATGGAAGCCCAAGAAACAGGGCCATAAATAGTTCAAACCACCAATTAATCGCAGAAAAGGTGGGAGTTGCACAGTGGACAGTAAAAGAGAAATGACAAGCTAGCCACAACCAAAATAAATGAAAACAACATGGACAGAAGTCCCCCCCAAAAAAAAACCTCCAGCCTCACTCTCCCACCTAAATCTACCCCAGCCAATCAGAGCAATGCTTGGACCACCATTGGCACCCAAGCAGCCGCCCATTCGCTCAATCCCACCCACCCGAATTTGAATGCAACTATTCCAGTGAACCAAAATCCATGGGATCTATTGGCTGAGACTAACGGATCAGGTAATGTCCTCATTAGTAAGCGTACAGGTCAACCTATCTGCCAAAGCAATTATGGTTGGGCAGAATTTTTCCTTCCTGACTTTGATGAAACCCCTACCCCTCACCATTTTTGCTCCTCTGCCCAATACAGCCCCCTTCCAAAGTGACCACCAGCTCGCCTTAGCTGAGGTGGCCTCTCCTCAGTGCCTGAAACTATGCACCGCGGTGGCTCAGTCAGTGGCTCAGCTCCAGCATGGCCTGCCCACCCTCTTCTTCCCCCAACTTTTCTGAATCTCCCTGAAGTGACATCTGAAAACTATTTGATGATGCTGAAGTTGCTGTTATGAATGTCGCAACACTTGCTTCATTCAACCCCTCAGCCAAAATCACCCGCCACAGTATCTCCCTTTTCACCCAACTTCCTGAAGCCCCGCAAAGAAGCTGAAGTTCTCCTCGCAGCTTTTGTTGAAACACTTTCCCATCATTATCTTAATGAGGAAGTGGAAAACTCCTACTATGCTGACCTCCACCCCCACTATACAGATGCCCCAATGTCCTGGCTCTCTGCTCTGATCTGGTACTGTAACCAACATCCCTTGATTGAGGCGGGTCTTTCTGAAAACCAACCCTCCGACCCCTCCTCACCCTCTGCCATGGTGGGTTAGCGGTTTCTGCTTCCCACCTGGTTAGTAGTTTTGTTTTGTCATTTTGAGTGTAGTGATTCAGTAATGTCCATCCCTGGTCAGCATACTTCAAATAAATTGAACATGGCCAGCTTCAAAACGCGGTACACAGCTGATGATCTCCATCACCACTAAGAGAAAATACCACATGGAATTAATTATAAATGAGAGAAATAGAAGGGATGGTCATCTAATCTCTTTCTGCTAAGCATCACTTTTCGAAAATCAATTCAGCCTGAAATTTAGCTCCACTAAAGAGATTTACGAAAACTATTAGCAAATATGGCGGGAAACCCGCAAAAGAACCCGAAGGCTATGCCAAACGAGCCAGCACCACCCCAAACGAAGCAACCCTCGATTCCCCACCTCAGGGTCAACCAGAATCACCCGCTCTCAAGCAGCAGCCATGAAAGCAGGCACCACCCCCCAACCTGGAGCTACTCCAACTAGCGCCAGTTCACCTGATCGCACTTCTGCAACCTGCACGCCTAACAGCTCTGTGTGTGCTGCCTCCCACCAACCCGCTGGGCCCCTCCAACCAAGGAGGCCATCACCCACGCTGTTTTAATGGCGTCTGCTCAGTTGAATGCAACTCAGCCCATCCAGACATTCACCTCCCCCATTGTGTCAGCTAATTCAGCCCCATCTATTATTGCTGACGCCGTGTTTCTGGCTCCCTCCATGAGGGGCGATACCCAGCTACCTGGCCCCCAAATCCTCAGATGTAAGGTTGGATTAGCCGCACATTCTGGTTCACTAAGCACCAAATTGGGACTATCTACTCTTCCCAATGAGGATTCAAATGGTTCGGATTTTGGAACTTCACACCAGTTCCAATCTCACCCGTCCCATTTAAACCCCGTAATTGGCACTTCTCAAGTCGGCACTTTATCGCAATATGCTGAAAACGACCAATTCACTAATCAGCCAATGAGTTTTGCCCACGAAATCACAGCAAACACTCGGGCTGAATTTACCCAAATAGATTGGGATGGTGATGAAACATCTCCCTCTCCCAATTGGCTGGAGTTAATTCCAATCTGGATGAGACTCCCAATTTAGTGAGGCCCAACAATCACCTGGCCCCCAAACCCTCGGATGTAAGGTTGGATTAGCCGCACATTCTGGTTCACTAAGCACCAAATTGGGACAATCTACGCTTCCCAATGGGGATTTAAATGGTTCAGATTTTGGAACTTCACACCAGTTCCAATCTCACCCATCCCATTTAAACCCCATAATCGGCACTTCTCAAGTCGGCACTTTATCTCAATATGCTGAAAACGACCAATTCACCAATCAGCCAGTGAGTTTTGCCCACGAAATCACAGCAAATACTCGGGCTGAATTTACCCAAATAGATTGGGATGGTGATGAAACATCTCCCTCCTCCCAACTGGCTGGAGTTAATTCCAATCTGGATGGGCCTCCCCAATTTAGCGAGGCCCAACAAACCGCCCCCTCAATTTAATATGACGCCAGCAACTGCTGTAACATTCCAGAAACAAGGGAACTCCGCAAACTTGTCCAAACCACCAGCTCACACTCAACCTGCAATTGCAGCCCAAAGCAAACACAAACGTACCAAAGGAGCCACTGGGGCGTGGCAAAAACCTCTGGCACCAACGCTACCCAAAGCTGATCCCCGTGAAGTGGCGTTTATTGCCGATGTTAAGAAGAATGGGCCGAAACTAGAGCGCAAAAAAAGCTCTACCTCGCTCAACCTCTCCCACGCAATTCGCCTTTATTATGGGCATAACCCCTGTTGAATTCTATACAGAGGATTACTTCTCATACTTTGCAGCGATTGCGGAGACATTCTATTAACACCACCATCCATGAATCAGTGGAGGGCCACTACATCGATGTGGGCTTCACTGAAGCTGCCCTTGCTGACCATGCTGCCACCCTCCAGGTCATTATTCCACGCGGATCTCTTCTTTCGCATCTCCCGCACACGCTCTCACCTGGAGAAAATTTCATGGGTTACTTTTTCCAACCTACCAACGACTGTTAATCCTGAGTCTCTTAAACTGGCACTCCATCGTGGTTTAATGGAGTTTGGGTCTGTTCTTTCAGTGGACTTTAGCGTCCCCTCTACTATGCTCCCACTCAAAGAGCTCGCACTGCTAAGGCGTCATTCATCCCCTCCCCCCACTGTATCCCATAACATTGAGGTTATTCCTCGTGTGGCGGTAGTTGGGGCATGCCCTGAGATCTTTTTTTTGACCCTGATCAGGCGCGCCCCCGGTGTTCATGGTGTAACGCCCTTTGGACACTTGTATAGTGGCTGCACAGCTCGAAAACAAGTCCTCTTAGCCACCACCCAGGGTCCTAAACCAGGCCAAAAACGATCCCACATGGCTGCAGCAGCAATTCCATAACCCACACAATGGGTTCCCGTTCAAGACCTGTCCCCTGAGGCCTTACGCCTAGCAGTTGAAACAGCTAACCCCACTATTGGTGTGGATACCTTGCGCTCATGCCCCCCTTCCAATGGGCACCCCCTCCAATCTCCCAGAGTCAACTCCTCTCTCATTAAGCGCAAGGCATCTCCCACAGGGTGCCCCTCGTCAGCCACCCCACTCCAGGGCTCCGCGGCACCCCCACCAACCCCCACCAGCGATTTATCGCATCAGCCCCTCAGCTCCCAATGGAGCTATGCCCACCAGCATGGACTGGCAACTCGCGGCCTGCAGTAGAAGTGCCACCTCAAAGAGTCCTACCCCAACCCCACAGTCCATTTCGCGCGGATCCTTTGCAGTGTTGGAGGAAGTGAATATGGACTCAGACTCATCAAATGGGGACACCGCGGAGGTTACCATTGAGCACCCTCAGGTCCTTCCCCTGCAACGGAGCGGGCAGCATCCTAGGCTGGCTTACTGGGTCCTCCGCCCCCCCACCCTCTCCTTCCCTCAGAACCCTCGACGCTCCTCACGGATTGCAGCTAATAGTCAAGCTAAAGGACTCAAAACTAGCCGCCTCACAGCAGCAGGTTTAAGCGCTGGCAACCCCCCAGGACATGGAGGGGAACAGTTATGAGTCCCCATGGCAGCACCCTGGCTCTGCAATCCATCAACGCAAATGGGTTGCGGGACTTTAAGCGGAGAGCCCGCCTCCTCCGAAACTTCAGGTCAGCACAAATTGACATCGCTGCTGTCCAGGAGCCCCATATCCTCCCCACGAACAATCTGCATGGAATGAACAGTTTGGAGGCAACTCCTTCTGGACAAACCATGCCGCCCTTATTGTTTTGAATCCCCGGGTTAAAACCCATTCTTTTTCACAATATCTAGGTGGCCGCCTCATACTGGCCAAACTCACCACTCCTGACTTCTCCTTCTTCGCTGCAAGCATCTACCTGCCTAATGCAGGTCAGGAGCAAAAAAATCAGCTCTTGGAAGAGCTCCTCCAACTCAATCTCCCACGGAATACAGTTCTCTTAGGAGATTTCAACACAATCATAAGTCGCGTCCATGACTCTTACCCCCTGCAGCAAAGGAACGCCCTGGATCAAGTCGCCTCCAGGATTTCCTTCGCCTGAGTGGCTTTATAGATGCGCTTCCACCCTCCGCGTCTGGCCTAGGTTGCATGACTAGGATCCAGTATGATGGAGGAGCTTTCCAGTCAGCGTCACGTATAGATATGGCACTGATTGGCCCCCTGCTAATTGGCCGCGTCTCCTCTCCCATCTCTCGTGACAACCATCTGAGTGATCACAGGTCACTCACCGTTGTCCTCACCACCACACTTAGACCGTCGCGTAGGTTCTGGCCTAGGGTTGCCCCAGCTCTTCTCAACAACCCCTTCACTAAGGAGGAAGCTGTCTATGACCATCTGGGAGACTCTCACCTCCCCCCACCCCACCTGCTTGAACACAAGGATAGATGGGCGGTGACCAAGGAGGGCATCACCCGCGTTGCTTACAACTGTGCCAAAGCCCAGATGACTGCAGCTCGCGCCAGAGTCAAAAGGGTGGAAGCCAGAATCAGACATCTAGAGCGAAACTGCTGCCTTCGCCCTCTCCCAGATGGTTGGAAGACTGGGAAGCGGCGCAGGAAGCACTCCGCTTGGAGCTCACACTGCAGGAAGAACGGGCAGCAAACTTTACAACATCTCGTTACTATGCTCAATGGGAACGCCCCACCCGCTTCTTCTTTCAGAAACAGAAAGCCCGGTCAACAGCGCAGGATATTACTGCACTGAAGATTGGCACTACAACCACTTCAGATAAGGAGGAAATCACGCAGGAACTACACCGCTTCTACTCCAGCCTCTTTCCATGCCACCCAGGTGGACCCATCGGACATCCAAGACTTCCTGTGGCGGGCTCCAGAGCCGCCCATTGACCCACGGGCTGATGAGGCTCTACTGGCGCCTATTTCCATCCAGGAGGTGATGGAAACCCTTCTGAAATCCCCACGGCTTAAAGCCCCAGGCCCAGATGGAATACCCTTTGAGGTGTACCTTCTGGAACCTGCAGTGATAGCCAGAACCCTCCGCGACCTCTTCGCTGCACTCTTGGTGAATGGCGAGGTCCTCCCCGACTCCAGAGGCTCAATCACAACCCTCATTCACAAGAAGTCAGACCGTGAGAACCTGGCGAACTGGCGCCCCATAGCGTTGATCAACACAGACCACAAGCTCTTCACGAAGCTTCTGGCCAACCGCATCATCAAATGGGTGTCACCTCGCCTCTCCCCATCCCAGCACGGTTTTATTCCGGGGAGGTCGTTATGGGACAACTATAATGACCTTCACGTGACTTTGACTGCTAACTCTCGTAAGGTGAATGGCTTTGTGGCTCTTCTGGATATGGAGAAAGCATATGATCGGGTAGCCTGGAAGTATATTGATGCTTCCCTGGCCCGCTTCCATCTCCCACCCGCAGCTAGGCGCTGGATATCATCGCTCTATGACCAGCTCCACACCAGAGTCCTGGCGCCAATGGGTTTTACAGTGGCAGTACCAGTTGGGCAAGGTCTCCGGCAAGGGGACCCCTGAGCCCTATCCTTTTTAACATCACCCTTGACCCCCTCTTGGCCTCCTTAAAGGACAAGCTAACAGGGATTCTGGTCCCAGGTAAAGCCCCCACACGCACCATGGCATTTGCAGATGACACTGCCATTGCATTTGGCTGCCCTGGGGATGTTGCCCTCGCTGCTGTGACCATTGAGAGGTACACCAAGGCGTCCAACGCCATGGTCAACACCTCCAAGACAACAGTTGTACAGGTCGGCTCCCCCACCTTCCCCCCACCATTTGGTATTGAACCTGAGCGCGGTACCTTCCGTCACCTGGGCGTTCTCACCAACCAACAAGGAGTTGCGCTAAAAGACAATGAGGACTTGCTCCTTGCAGCAGTTAACTCTAGGATTGCCAGCTGGAACCGGCGGCACATCACCCCCCAGGGTCGAGCTCTGATGGCCAATGTGTTCCTCCTCTCCAAAGTCTGGTTCCTAGCGCACGTCTGCCCATTCACAGATGCCTTTTATACGCGGCTCAATGTACTCCTCCGCTGTTGGATCTGGGGCTCAAACCATCCACCAATAGCCCTCTCAACCATTACCCGACCCTGCAATGAAGGGGGCCTAGGGCTTCTGGACACGCGATCCCACGCCACCACAATCTTCCTGAAGTTCCTTTGGCCGATTGTCTGCTGGGACGCGACCCCCATGCCCCAATGGGCGCCCGCCCTCCGCCAGTCAGTGTCAGCAGCTCTGGGTCTTCCTAGAGCATCTCTGACCTCATTAGGGAGTGGCTCACAAACCACCCAGGCCATCGCCTAAAACCATCCTCATCCCCCTACTGGAACCAGGCTCTCCTTGCCCTGAAACGAGTAGGCGCGCGGATCCACCATGCCTTCCCATACAGAAGGGAAGGCCCTGGCCTCAGCCCACGTCGCCATGCAATTGTGCATAATGGACAAGTTGTCACAACTCGCCTCAACCCCCAAGATCGTCCTCCCATCCGCCCAAGACTCCTTGAGCTCCTCCCTCCCTCCGTGAGATTTGACCTTAAGGAATTGTGGAAGGACGTCTATCACCCCATCCTGTCAGCAAAGGTGTCCAACACCTTATGGAGAGTGCTCCACTGTTCATACAGGACAGGGACCAGACTGGCCCTACCTTCCAGCACCGAAGCTGCCCCCGCTGTGTGGAGCCTATTGACTCCCACCTCCATCGTTTTTTCACCTGTCCAGGTGTCGCCGCATTTTGGCCAAAGGCCCGCGCGCTCCTCCATGCTCAGCCCTGGTCTGGACACCCTGTGCAAGACCTCATGTTTGAGCAGACATTGCCTGGTTGCCACCAACCCCTCCGTGTCCTCGCCTATGCCACAGCCATCTAAACCATCCATAACTCCTTCCTTCATGCTGCCTTTGACCAGCAGGTGTGGACCCTTCCACACATGATCACCCACTTTCAGGTACACTTTGAGATGGCCCTGAAGGTCTGCACTATGTCGCCAACCCTCCCCCGCTCAGTTGTCACTGCAGCATGGCTCTGGCGCGCAAACCCCCTCCCTTTCTCGATGCCTCCTCCCTCCCTTCCCTCGCCTCACCTCAGGCTCTTAGGAGCCCAGGCGTAATTCAATAAACATCGATGAATCCCCCCCTTGGGTTGGGACCATCTAGTACTAAAAAAAAAAAAAAAGAAGGGATGGTCATCTAATGTGAAAAGAGCATCTATAACTCTTAAGAAAAAGCATATTACTAAAAGAAAGGAGCATGCACCACATACGGTGTTTCCAACTTTTTTTGCTTATGGAAGAAATCCAGAATACCGTCATAAGGACGTATACCTCAAGGACAACAAAAGGTAGCATAGGATAGAGAAATATATATACATAAAAACAAAGTTCTTTATTGTTGTCGGACATTCTCCTTTTCAACTTTGAAGAAGAAAGTTGGAGGTAAGAATGCCCCCAAATCTGTTACCATATTTGGCCCATCACATGTCCAATCTTTGAATAGTATTTTGGTTATCAATGATATGAGTACCAACGGCAAAAAGACCTTGGCGGATTCTTGGTGGAACCCTATCTATTGGGAAAATATGATTTATAACCAAAATCAGCTTAATAAGGTAATAACTGATAATAGGATTGCTCCGACTTCTCAGCCAAATTTGAGGTGTTCATTATTGCACGGGTCTGATCACCTCTGAGGTGAGAAGATTTTACCCGTCAATGATTGGGTGCAAATTAACAAATCATTACCACATGGGTCTGATCACCCCCAAGGTGAGAAGATTTTACCCACTGGTGATTGAATACAATTTATCAAATCATTACCACATGGGTCAGTTTTGCCACAAAATATTTATCCTTGATCTGATAGGCCAAAAGACTATAATTCCTAATTTGGATGACTCAGCTAAATAATACTTTAGCCACGAATACCCATGGCCCCAAGGATTGGAACTAGTTTAAATATGAAATACTAGTATTGAAGAAATGGCTTTTTTGGCTTGCCCCGCATAAACAATATAAAACATAAAACTTTAACAAAGCGTTTTATTATTACTTTTATTTAAAAAGTAAATAAATCACTTTAAACAAGATATTTGTGGCATTTATTGGCAGATCCCACAAACTGGTTCTCACTACAGGGCGACCACCCTGAATACTTTGATAAGTATTAAAGAAATGGAGAGTGTCACCCATTGGGTGCAAAATGGGGAAGGGACTGAAGACAATGATTGAATGGACAGCCCTACTGCTTTGATGTTTGAAGAAGAACAATTTGAGTGCATATTAATACCTGAGTCTCGTCGCATCACCTGGCCAGCCACTGAAGCTGTGAGATACCTTACTCATGGTATCCTTAACCCTGGTGACATTGCATCTCATGAATGAGCATTGTTGGTAGAGTAACGCACTTGTTTCTCTATAAAACTAGTGTCCTCCCAGAGACCTCTGGCCAGCTTACAAATTTGACCACCTACGTATGCAAGTTTGCTCACCCTGCCTTGGTACACATGATTCATCTCTTAGCTGGACATCACGAAGAGTTACATTGACACCTAGATACTCATGCAGCTCTGAATTTAGCTTATGAAAAGTTGTACCAACTGACCTCCAAACATCTTGGAGCAGTCAGATCTGGTGTGGAAGCTAATAGTAACTTCATCATACAGCTGCATGACCAGCTTACTACTATGGACACTGATATTGTAAAGTATGTTGAGGAGGCCATGAAGATATTCTAGGATGAACTGAACACTTCCACCGCTAGCACCCGCTCGTTGTTGGAGGAGTTTGCTAATGAACTTGAAAAACATAATGAGCAAATGCACCGGGACCTTTTAGCCCCTGACTCTGTCCCTCAAGAAGAATATGAACAGCATGTGGCTGTGGTGGAGCGACAGTTAATTCAGGCCTTTTCGCGTGTTGATGAGCTTGAACATTGTCTGTTGCTTGAACCATCTAGCGCCACCTCCACCCTTGCAGCCAAGGTTGTTCAGCTAGAAAAGGAGCTAACTCTCAAAGCTTCATTTTGAAAATACCAAATATTTGGTGCGTCGCCTGAATGAATGTGAAACTGAAGCAAAAGTGGTAAAAGCTTTGCTGGAAATCCCTGTGCTGTTGAAGGAAGTATTTAGTCAATTAACGCAGGTCAAGCGGAAGTATGAACATATTAAGGATTGAGCACAAGGCCCCAGCTCCCATCCTCATGATGATGAAGGGTGTAAACAAATAAAAGAAGAGCTGAAGAACCGCGTGGAAGCTGTGGAAACTTCTCAATTAAACCTAAGCTCGCTGGTGTCACGACTCCAGTTTCAAGTCAATGCAATGGAGAGCCAAGTGGAAGATCTTGAAACTCATAAATTAGGGATCGAAGCTCGACTGAGACTATGTGAATCTGGGCCCCTAGAAGCCCTCTCCAAAATGGAAACCCAGCTCAAGGCCATGCATGACCAGTTCGATCGCCTTTCACATACCTTTGACCAGTTAAACTACTGCTTTGAAACCCCAGAAACAGAAGCTCCAACTATTCATACCCTTACTGGGGGTGACTTTAGTTCATTAAAGCTGACGTTCAATGACAAGTTTATCCCCGGTGAGGGCAGCATTGCTTCATTTTTATATGTTTATGAAGTGGCTATGGAAGGAGCAACGGATCGTCAGAAGGCCAAACATATACTTTCCTGTTTGGGCCGCATGTCACAGGAGGTGATAGTTCCACATATGTATGCTCTTAGCACCTGGTCCGAGGTTATAGAGGCCCTCATAAACACATTTGGCTCAAAAAAAGGCTTTAAGTATGAAAAAACAAGCTTTTATGCATATGAATATCCGAAAAGGAGAGTCAGTGGTTACTTTTGCGAAATGATTCTATATGGAAGCCCAGACATTGTTAACTTCAAAGATGTTGACTTTGGATGATGCTGTAGCCGCCGTTTTGACTGGAGTGGCTTCTTACCCTCCGCTAGCGATGCACATCACCTCAGTTAAACGCTATTTCCATACCATTCAAGACATCAATGAGGCATTAATAAATGTCGCTGACTTCCATAAGCCCAAAGTTTCACGCGGAGCAGTATCTCGTCCTCACGTTTTAACATTGAGGATTTAAAGCCTAAGCCTTAAGCCATAGCTATTGAAGACAAGAAGGAGCCCCTTCAGATAATGGGCCCTGAAGAGCAAAACCCCAAAGCAAAACGCCCTGAACACCCTCAGTGCAAATACTGCTACAAGTTTGGACACAAGGAGGCTGTGTGCTGGAAAAAGAAAGATGCCGCTGAGGAACAGGAGCAGGGAAAGTTATGTCACCAGGGAAAGGCACACCTATTGCTGACGAATCTCATGTGCCTGACTCATTTAAACAACTTATGCCATTACCTCACGTTACTAATACCCCTGGGGATGATTCTGGGGGGAATAGATGAGGTTGGCTATTTTGTTGTAGGAGTATCTGCTGAAGTGAAAGTCCCTAATTGCTTGAACGCTGGAGGAGTAGATGAGGCCATCATACCTGAAGAGACATATCTTCATCAAGTTGTAGGGAACTGGCCTTTATCAATACTACCAGCGACACGGATGAGGTGTTGTCTAACCTTATTCGCACTCTCCAGCATGGCCATACCATGCAGTCCATCCTGGAAAATTACCCCGAGACCGCCTGCAAATTAACCTCCACTTTTCATCTTAAGGAGGTATTAGCGCTATCGCCCACTTTTGGGGGATACTTACAAAGATCGAAGTGGTTATCCAAAAAGTTTGGGTGATGGCTATCCTAGATATAGGCTCCCCGGTGAACGTAATCTCTTCCAAGTTGATGAAAAAGATCAAAATTGCACCTGACTTGGAGTAAAACCAAGACTTTGGAACCGCTGGTCCCAACAACACCCGTGCACTTGGCGCTTACTCATCCATTCCCATTCATATTGGGAAGCTTATTCTATCAGTTCCTGCAGTGGCTTTGGATAACAACGCCTATGATATGCTCATAGGTACTCAGTTTATAATTGAATATATAGGTATTATCAATATGAAGCAGGGGTTCCTGTTATTGCTCAATTATGAAGTCCCCTTAGTTCTAGCCAATAAAGAACCCAGCAAGAAGGAATACTCTTTCATGGTTGAGTACCCGCTTTCTGCTTTACCTTTACATTATACCACCTCTGGGCGAAATAAAAAAAATTGCCTGATTCCGTGGATGCTACTGAAGGTATTCCGGTTTATGTGGCTGATGAAGTGGTGATTAAGCCTGATGAACAATGGGTGGTAGACACGAAAATCACTTTTTTAAAATCCCTCTCTACTGTTTATTACACCTCTTAAGCATTGATGGAATTAGCCCCGCCGAGCCTCTGGTATTGCCTGGTGTTTTGGACCCAGCCTATCTGAGGCCTATTACTTTATTATTGGGGAATTATACAGATAAGGACTTATTTGTAAGAAAGCATCAGGAGGTGGGCTGAGGGTTTTTACTCACTGTGGAGGAAGTTGAACAAATTCATTCTATTGGCTCAATGGCAGATTTAGGCCTGCCCACAGATAACCTGGTATGTACATTGCCAAATGTCCATATTTCGGATGAGCTGACCTCAGATGAGTTGGAGAAAGTGCATACTCTTCTGGATGAGTATAGTGATATATTTTCGAAGCCAGACAATGATTATGGCCACATGAAGGGCTGGTGCCATTCCATCGATGTGGGTGATGCCCATCCCATTAGGTCAAAACCTTATTGCAAGTCAAAGGTGGAGGAGCAACAAATGAAGACGGAACTCACGCAGTTATTAGACGCGGGGTTATTAGTTCCTTTGTAAAGCCCTTGGTCCTCCCCCTTTTGCTAATTAAGAAAAACGGAGGTCATTGGATAGTTATGGACTATTGCAGGTTAAACAATCTTATGAAAAAGGATAACTATCCTATCCCACGCATTGACAATGCCCTGGCCCATCTTTCAGGATCAAACTTTTTCTCTGCCATGGACTTGGCCAGTAGTTATTGGCAAATGGATCTATCTCCTCAAGGTCAAGAGAATTGCGCGTTGATATGCAGTGAAGGTCTTTTCTAACCCACGCGATTACCTCAAGGGTTGTGCAATGCAACTGCCTCTTTCCAGCATGCGATGGATCACATTTTGCAGGATCTTAAGTTAACCTGCATCATTGTCTATCTTGATGACATTACCATATTCTTGAAGTCCTTTAATGAACACCTTGATCATTTGAAGGAGGTATTCCAACGCTTACGATTCTCAACTATCAAATTAAAACCTTCAAAGTTCACTTTTTTCTAAAAGAAATTAAACTTCCTCAGACATACCATTTCTCAAGAAGGTATCCAACCCATATAAAATAAGGTTGAAGCGATTTCCAGAATGCCACCCCCAAAACCCTACGGGATATACTGGTATATTCTAGGGATTATGGGGTAATACTATCAGTTCATCCCTAAGTTTTCTTAACTCAGCGAGCCCCTTGTTCGTTTACTTAAAAAGAATATCCCTTTTCAAGGGGGCACTAAACAGAAGGCTGCCTATGAAACAATGAAGTTGTTGCTATAAAAACGGTCTATTCTAAGGCATCCCAATTATGGAAAACCGTTTATCTTGTTTACAGACGCCTCAGACTATGTCATCGGGGACATCCTAGCCCAATTAGATGAAAAAGGGGTAGATCATCCTGTATCATATTTTAGTAAGATGCTATCAAAGGCAGAACGCAACTATAGTGTTACCAAAAAGGAGTGTCTTGCTATTCTACTAGCAGTGAAGCATTACCGCTCTTTCTTGTATGGGACCTCTTTCACTGTGATTACGGACCACGCATCTTTAAAATGGTTGCAAAACATGAAGGACCCTCTGGGGCAGTTAGATCGCTGGGCTCTAAAGCTCCAGCATTATGATATGAAGATTAAACACCGCGCTGGAACCTGCCACATGAATGTTGATGGTTAACTCGGCTGCCCATCCTCCACCTAGATAACAGTGAAGTGGAGCGGCTGTATGATCTTTTAATGACCCCAAACGACTGGGAAGATGAGGATGAGCCTGTACAGAGGATGTTGGCCTGGCACTCCCATAACACTAAAGTAGAAAGCGGAAAGTTGTATGAACAAGTGGGGGCGAAGTGGTTGCCTTACCCACGACCCTCAGAATGTGTACCTATTATCCTGGAAGCTCATTCAACTCTAGGCCATGGAGGAGTAAAGAAAACCTATGAGATGGAATAAGGATCGCTATTTTTGGAAGGGAATCATGGAAGCCATCATCGAAGTCTTGGATGCTTGCCTTACATGTAAGAAGCAGTCTCAGCTAGAAACTAGATATCAATATCAGCCAACTACCCCACAACAGCCATTTCATACCATAAGCTTGGACGTAGTAGGGCCACTTCCTCAAACCACAGGTGGAAACAGATATATTTTGTTAGGCATTGACCACTTTACAAAGTGGGTTGAAGCTGTGGCGCTGCCAGCACAAACTGCTAAGGCCACTGCCACCTTTCTTCATCAAAATATTTTCTAATTGACATGGGTGCTCTCAAGTACTACTCTGCGAAAATGGAAAATTTCACCTCCAGAGCAGTTAAAATCTTGGCTACCTCCATGGGAACCCATCAACCAATGGTACAGTGGAGCGAGCAAATAATACTTTTGTTTTATATCTTACAGAAAATGGCCTCGTCTGATCCCCTTCATTAGGATCATTATCTCCCTAGCGCTCTTATGGCTTATCAAATTAGTATCATTGGGTTCTTGAAAATGTTATCTTTCCGAGTTTTGTATGGCAGGGAACCAGGCATACCTGCTATTCTAGCTAAGGATGTCTTCTCTAGAGGAGCCTGAGAAAGCCATGCAAAGGTTAGCTAACCGCATCATTCAGCTTCGAACAGAGGCTATGACCAACCTAGCCAAAATGGTCACTAAAGAAGGCCAAGCTGACAATGAGCTCCAAGCTCCTCTACCTTCTTTCCAAGTGTTGGATTTGGTTTTATATTACCACAATCGCATAACTCCATGTAGTGGCAAACTTGGATCAATCTGGGAGTGGCCATTTAATATCATGTATAAGAGAGGAAATGAGTATTCTATAAAGACTTTGGCTACAGGAATTACCATAAACTGGGTACATGGCCGCTTCTTATGGCCCTACACTCCTCCCAACATTCTTAAGGGGGGCAATGTCGGACATTCTCCTTTTTGACTTTTGAAAAAAAAAATGTTGGAGGTAAGAATGCCCCCAAATCTGTTACCATGATTGGCCCATCACCTGTCCAATCTTTGAATAATATTGTGGTTATCAATGATATGAGTACCAACGGCAAAAAGACCTTGGCGGATTCTCAGTGGAACCCTATCTATTGGGAAAATATGATTTATAACCAAAATCAGCTTAATAAGGTAAGAACTGATAATAGGATTGCTCCAACTTCTTGACCAAATTTGAGGTGTTTGTTATCACTTGGGTCTGATAACCTCCGAGGTGAGAAGATTTTACCCGTCAATGATTGGGTGCAAATTAACAAATCATTACCACATGGGTCTGATCACCCCCAAGGTGAGAAGATTTTACCTACTGGTGATTGAATACAATTTATCAAATCATTACCACACGGGTCAGTTTTGCCACAAAATATTTATCCTTGATCTGATAGGCCAAAAGCCTATATTTCCTAATTTGGATGACTCAGCTTTATAATACTTTAGCCACGAATACCCATGGCCCCAAGGATTGGAACTAGTTTAAATATGAAATACTAGTATTGAAGAAAGGGCTTTTTGGCTTGCCCTGCATTAACAATAAAAAACATAAAAAACTTTAACAAAGCGTTTATTATTACTTTTATTTTTAAAATAAGTTTCTCACTTTAATAAAATTTTTGTGGCATCTGTCGGTGGATCCCACAATTGTAAGCAAGCTGACAACAGAGATATTGATTGGAGTGAAACTAATTTAGGGAAAATCGGGAATTTGACCTTTACCAACTTGCTGGGCTGGAATGACTCTAGCCATTAGCATGAGGCCCCCACTCAAAGTGGTTTTATATCTCAAGTAAGCACAAACTTGAGACTTTGACATTAACCAAATGCCCCACTATTTGTAATAGTATATTATGTATACAAATCCAATCTGCATTTATAAAATTAAATGTAACTGACCGTCATCATTTTAGCTATAAAATTTTCTTTAACTCCATTGATTTAATGTCTGAGCCCCATCACGTGATTCCTGGGGATGAACTTAGGCATGCTTGGCCTGAACCAACATCTACTACAGTGAATCTAAGGTAGGGAGGGCGGCCAAATTGAATCATCTGGTCTGGTCCATCTTCTCCTTATCCTTGCAATCCACTCCAACAATTATGTCATTTAATAATGAAAGACTACAAAAAACCAGTAGTGGCTCAGAGGGATGACACAGCCCGTTAGCTGATCTCTCAGTCTCAACTAAGTGTTCATGAACTGAAGGTAGTTGATAGGGACGTCATGTGATCAGTTTGGTGTTGCCAGCGTCAACGTGGTGTTAGCCTCAGTACAATAAAGAGGTGCCGTCTTCATCTTGTCCAATCTCGTCCTTGTAAGGCTGGAGTTTGAAGTAACTCCCAATTCTCAAGACCCTGGAAATGCTTAATAACTCAGGTTTGCTGAAAAACTTCAGTTTTTATATAAGAGATAAGTTAAACAGGTGGATGGTCCTGGATTGATTAGCAAGGGAGGCAATTGAAACTCATTTTTGTAGAGTTTGAAATGGGGATTCAGTATTGTCCAGAAAATTAAAAATCTTCGTTGGGGCTTCAAGGGTAACGACTTGAAATTTGGGTGCTTTAAGGTTTCTGCACTCAGTAACTATTCAAAAAATTTCTGTGGGGCTTTAGGGGTAGCAACTTAGGCTATATAAGGGTTCTCCATTCAGGGAATCATCAAAAATATTCTTTGAGCTTCGGGGGTAGCGACAAAATCTTCCAAATATTGTGTTTCTTCAATGCATTCCCTTCCATAGTTAAGGTTGACTGTTCAGCTGGTTCATGTTCTGGGGTATTGTACCTGGAAAGATCACCACTTTGTCATGAATACTTGAGAAACTCATGTTGGTCATGACTTGAGGTTAATATGATACCTCAGATGTCCATTTTATCAGGTGGCACAGTTGTCATAGGTAGGCTTAAGAAGTAGGGCATTTGTCCCATAATATTGGTATTGGTGTAGCGGTAATTAAACCTGAGAAAGACAACTAAGAGAAAGTATAGGCAGAGAATTTTTTACTATTTTGAAAATGGGAGCAGGATTATATACCTGATCAATTGAAAATTTGAAAAAGGAAAGAGAATTTTGGAGCCTCAAAGGAAAGCAGATGAAAATGAATAAATGCAATAGGGATAAGACAAGAGAGGGGACATTCACTGATGGATTGGCAATCTCAGCAGTAGCATGACACCACGACCGTTTAATCTGTCCAACTTGTCTCCTATATAGGCATAAATGTTTTCCAACAAAATCGATATTTTTAAGCCTTTCCAGGATCCCGCAAATGGGGAGTTAATCAATTAGTCCAGCCTTATGAGGATAAGATTGAACTAGATGAATACGCTGTCCCTTTACTGAACTGGGGAAAACACCACATTGAAGTTGGTAACACTGAACTTATTACCTGACGTCCCTGTCAGCTACCTTCTGTTCATGAACATCTAGTTGAGACTCAGAGATCAGTCAATGGGCCTCGTCATCCCTCTGAACCACCATGGACTTATCACATAGTCAGGTTGCCTAATAAGAATTCTTACCCATTGCCTCCATTTGCTGACTCCCTCAGTGTCCTAGGGGGAGTTGAAGTACCCTCATCTGCCAATTTCTTCCCTGGATATTGTCAATTAAGCAAGGATGAAGATTTGAAACCCACATATGACACCTGTCCCTTCTGCAATTTTATTGGGAGTCAACCCTGACACCCCCTTATGAATTTTTATCTGGAGTTATAATCAGTCCAACTTTCTTCAGCTATTATAAAATAAGATTCAACTGACCCTAAGAAAACCAGAGCTATTGTCTCCAAGACCTATCCTCAAATTGCCAGCAAACTACTTAGCTTCCCAGGAACCATCAATTGCTACTACTTTTTTATTACAAATTACTGTCAGATCTCTGCACCATTGGACCTGCAGAAGAAAGAAACCACCTGGAAATCTAATTAACCTAAACAGCCCAGTTTTGATGAATTGAAGAAAGCAGTGACCTGAGCACCCATACTTATTTTCTAAAATTTAAAAGATGCATTTCGAGTATTGACTGAAGTGAGCACTATTGCCATTAGAGCCATATTGTTACAATTCTGACATGAAAAATATCTGCCCATTAGTAAATTTCCAAAAAATCTGCACTGTAAAACTATTTATTCCACATATGAAAAGAAAGAATTTTCATCATTTACACCCTCCTAAATTCCAATATTATTTTCTGGATAAAGATATCAATATTTACACCAATAACTTTGCCTTATGTTTTTATTCAACACCCAATCCAACAGCCACCAAATACAATGGTGAAAATAAGCTAATTGGAATTCGGTGTAAAAATGTACACCTCCCTAAGAAACTGAATGCTGTGGGCAATGGCCTCTCTCATATCCTTCCTATTGTCAACTAAGTCCACTTTATCATATAAAACCATCACCTTGGAACCTAAGTTGTTACAAATTTCAAAATTTCATCCAGACCTTTGAAGTCCCTATAGGAAACCATCAAATGACAATTCAAGTCCAAGTATACCAAGTTTTTGGATATTAATGTATGACTATACATACGTGAAAGGAATACTATTCTTCAAGTTGTTCCAAAAAATTATAATCAAAATACCTCGAGGAAGTTTACAACGATGCTGGGCACTATGGGAAGCAAGCAACCTGGGAACAATTATTCTCCTCTTACTGGTAGCTAAATGCTCATACCGACCTCTGTAACTAAGTCCCCACCTGTATTGCCTTTTAAGTTTCCAGGAATAAAACCTGACACTCACCTTACCAATTTTTATTCTGAGGTTAAGATCTGCCCAACTTTTTTATTTATCAATTATTTAATTATATCTTGCTGACCAAACTTGAAAACTGCCCTTGAAATTCCACAGTATCACAATTTTACCAAGGACAACTTAGTCTTTAATGCTTAAAACTCTCAGCCTCAACAACCAGAAAATTAGCATGAAAATTGAATAGGTGGAGTGTCATGATAACGCTGAGATTTCCAATCCATTGGCGGTTGTCCCAACCCTTGTCTTACCCTATTTCCCATTAATTCAATTTCACTTGATTTTCCTTTGAGTTGAAAATTCTCTTTCCCTTTTCTTAGTTTGATCAGGTATATAAGCCTGCTCCTATTTTTAATAAAGTAAAGAAAATTCTCTCCCTTTACTCTTCTTGGTTGTCTTTCTCAGATTATCCCCTTCAAACCAATACTAATGTTATGGGCCAATTCCCCACTGCTCAAGCCTACCTATGACACCTGTGCCACCTGATAAAACGGAAATCCAAGGTGTTATCAGAACCTAAAGTTATGATCAACCTGGGTTCTAAAGTCTGCACAACATGGGGACTAACTAATGTTAAAAAAGTCTGCACAACACTATTCAAGGTGTTGAAGTTAAAAACCATGCAATACTATTATCACATGATTAATCTTTATTATAATAGAAAAATAACTATTAACCATCTAATAATTCCAGTTTATGTCAGGGTACAAGTCAATTTATGATTTTTTTACTTTATCTGGTTGATGCTGCTAACAAAGTTTTAAAAATGAGAAGGAAGGATGGAGACATGGTTTGGATGACTAAGTAGTAAATATCATTTTTAAGACTTTCAGAGGTGTCAATAAAAAATTACTTAGTACTCCATATTTACCTTTAAGTATAAAGACCATATAGATGTTATGAAATTTTATTTGTTACTAGCATCTAAAATTTAAAACTTTTATATCTTAGTAATTGAGGCAGGTCGACCTTAGAAAGATACCACACCAAGATTTTAGTATAGCCAGTACAGGTTTTGAACATGTTTTGAACAGAACTGCACTAGAGTGGAAGCAGGAATTACCCTGCCAGGCTAACCACCCTTAAAACTATATCTTAAAATTGTTTTATATAAACCAGAAGACTGGATTATCATATAATCTCAATATTAAGCAACTGAGATTTCTACATTATAATCTAGTGACAAAAATGCATTAAACTTTTAAAGAGTAAGATAGCGATGGTCCTAGGGTTTATGCCAATTGAACAATTTGCTTACAGTTCATTTTTATATAGGATTTTTTCATCCATCTAAAATATCTTAAAGATTACAAGAAAGCAGCACTACATAAGTTTGCTTCCTTTTTTATTGTAATTTATTAAACATCTTGTAAGCTACATATGGTAGCACATGGTATTCCATGTTGGTTGAGAAAAATTACACTAAAAAATACTTATGGCATATTTATTTCATTTTACCAGTCTAGACCCCTTTTAAAACAAGGATATTCCTTATAATGCCAATCAAAAACCATTCTTCTGCCACATATATAAAACAAGATGTTTATAAAATATCACATATCACAACTTAAATAATTTTAGTATAATATTTTCTGTTAAAGTACTTATCCTTGCAAGGCTTTTCTCAAAAGGTAATAAGCCAGGTAGTTTCTGCCACCCTCTTTATTATAAATAGCCTTCTTCTATTCCTATATTGCCTAGCTGGTTGTATGTTGAGAGGATTAGGCTCTTGATAGAGAATCCCTCAAAAACATCACTAAAAAACAAAAATTACTTAGGTTAAGTTTTCTTATATTGCTGCTCATTTTCCCTAGGCTTCCCCAATTTTCCAGATTATAAGTTCTATATTCTGAATCCCAATTATCTATAATATTCATGGTATGATAAATCAATTATACTGTAAATCAATAATTTTCCAATCATCAAATATAACTATATTTCTCTAATATTTCCACAATAACCCTTTACAATTACATAGTTTTAACTTTCAATCAAGTGTTGGATATTTAGGGTAGTGTAAATTAAGATAGTGCAGGGGCTTTGTAGACCAAGTTCACAGAAAAACAAGTACACAAATAAGGCGCTGTATAAAGACAACATCCTTGTAGAACACAAAGAAAAACCTTATTTGTCAAAAATAGCTTTATTGAAAGCTCAAATGATAATCAAACCATTATATTGATGACTAAGCGGCTTAGGGGCTTTGTAAAAATAGTCTTTCTTCAGTAATAGACTTTACCAACAGCTAAAATAAAAATTAAATCCCCCTTAAAAAAATAATTTTTCTGATATGCTCATATCACCCCTCATTACCACTAGTGCAGTTATTTGACAGTGGAACAGCAATAAGGAATTTTTGAGCAATCACACAATGAGTAAATACATTCACTAAGGAAGTGACTTTAGATAATATTCATAATACCGCACTCAGTCTATTATATTTAAGACTCTGGGGAAGACCAACGAGAATAATTGTAAGCCTATTTAATGACAAGTTTTACACCAGCATAGGGAAGAATAATGTTTAATAATAATATATGATGAATGATATGGTAACCAGGGCCATAGCCTAAGGTAATCAAAATATTATGGAATTGAGTTGCATCAGCGGGGATAAAAGATTTGATCTTCTTCCATATTTATCAGTAAATCTCATGGAAGCTGTCAGGGTTGTCAAAAATAATATAATACAACTTCAGCAACTATATATAAAGCCAGGGGCCACAGGTTAAAAGAATTAAGAACTAATAAAACCCTCTATATAATTATGATTTAGATAAAGAATTAAGTAAATAAAAAATTATGGTTGGTCAAACCAACTTTAACAATTTCCCCACTTGAACAAAATTAGGAAACAAAGATGAGTGGGGGTCAGATGGGCTATTAGATCCCATGGCCATAAGTCTGGAGGGCTGATAGTACCTCTTAAGGAACCTAGCATGTGCACAATTGTTAAGGTAACACTTGGCAGTATCTTTCAGAGTGTAGGCATCAGTAGATGTCTTCTCTATTTTCTTTAAAGGGCTTCAAAATGTTACTAATTTGCTAGTTCTTCCAAAGCCATGATCATCAAAAACCAGTCCAATTCCCCTACACTGAAGGTGGATATGGTCTGGAAATCTTCATTATCATGCACCCTAGCCCCAAAATTTCAAGACAGTGCATTAGAGTATATGGCACTTTACAGATGAACTAATGTCTGTGTGAGATTCTCAAGATATCTGTTGGAACTCATGCTTTCTTCATTAACAAATTAGTACAAGAGTGTGAGCAGCGCGGGATGGTTCTCACATAATTTAAAAAGATTATGAGTGCTTATGACCAAGAGATAAGCATTGTTATAAGCAAACACAACGGAAAGCAAAAAATAGCTTCCAGATGGACGCTTTGACAGTAGCCAACTCAAATAAAATACCCACAAGATTACCATTCACTCTTCTAAAAGTGCTATTGGTTTCAGGGGTATAGGGCGTAGATAATGCCCCTCTTATACCCATCAACTCATTGAGTTTAGCAATAATTTGGGACGTAAAGTTAGTCCCATTATTCATTATAATAGACTGAGGGAACCATGCCAATAAATTTTAATCTAAAGATAAACTTATCTTTTTATGTAGGCCAAGATCTTTAATTGCTTTGGCCTCCACCCATTTAGTGAGGTAATCAATGGCCACAATTATATATACTTGAATCTCTCACAATTATAATGGACAATGGGCCCAAAATGTTAGTAGACTAGATGTGCCAGGAAACATTGGGTTTAATTAATTGATAGGAAGTGGCCTTCCAGTAGAGAGCTTCAGCTTGGCAATATTTGCAACATCTTAGAATCTAAGAATTTCAAAAGACATTAATTCCCAATAATATGATATTATCTGTTTGAGAGTTTTCTTAAATCGCTGTGCCCCATCGCCTTATGTGAAGCAATACTTTAGTCACTCCGCTTAGTAGGCTGGGAACATAAAAGGTTGTTCATCTTTAACTTTGTAAAGTTTTCCATTCTTTATATTATCCTGTCTCATTTTTTCTAAAGTGCGTTGAACCTCTTCAGTTTCATACCATAATTATGAGTTATTATTTAATAAAAAAAGTAATTCGCTAGATCATCTGCTTAGGTCATGATAGACAATTGAGATAATCTTTTCATGTTTTGATGCTTAACACTAGACTTGTGTTGCATTTTGAAGTCTCAAGATTATAATTTCAAAGCCCAGAGGGCCAGCAGTCCTTTGGTTTATTAAGTTTTTGTAATCAGCGCAGAGATGTTCAGTTTTTTAACACAGTAAAATGTAATCTGTGGATATAAACACAGAAATTTTAAAGCATAAATGACTGCTAGAAGCTCATTTTTTAGTAAAGGTATAATTCTGTTAATGTATGTCTAGCATCCAACTTCAGTAAGAAATGGGGTGTTATACCACTCAGAATCAAACTGATATGACCTCACCCCTACAGCGGTAAGGGATGCACCTATTTGAATAATGAACATCTTAATGAAGTTGGGGTACATAAATATTCGCGTGGGTTATGTTATGAAGTTTGCTATTTAAAGTAAGACTGGGCTTCCAGTCTGTGTGATTGACAACCCAGTAAAAAGCTTAGAATGCTAGTGGCATAGAAGCCTTAAAACTTGTATGTGGAGCGCCCTATGTTTCTTGTGAGGGTAGTAGAAGTTTAGTAATGTACCAAAGGCCCCTATAGCAAAACAAATGGCTGCAATGTGGCAACCACGAGTCTTGATGGGACGACCCCTAAAAGGTGGTAGAGGCAGGAAGGGTGGCTAACCCTCCAGTATTGTTATTTACTGGCTTTTGGTATTAATCCTAACATTACTTAGTTCATCTCCATATATATGAAAATTATTAGGCTCACTAGGTGGTACTTATTCTTGATAATAACGATTGAGGTTGCAAATTGAATCAAATGGTTTGTTTATATAGGATGGGTTGGTGATCATATCGTGGTTGTTAAATTATATTAAATTACTGCACTGAGTCAGCAAAGGCGTTGGAGTGGAGTATCAATTTAGTTATACTAAGTGGGGTGGATTTCCCCAAGGGTCAATGCTCTAGATGAATTGCCAGCTGAGCTTCTCTTCCAGGTTGTGAGGATGGGTGCTCATTTCCCAGAAATGGTGTGCCAAAACCAGTGGGTTGGAAGACCTCATCTTGTCTAATTTGCAATAAACCAACGGTGATTCATCAAGGAAAGTCAGGCAGATGATGATGGCCTTTATGAGCGATGGGTTGAGAGATCCTTGGTTGGCCAGATTGCACTGAACCAGTGGTGGGTCAGCAGACTGAATCCAGAAAATTGGAGTGGTCTTATGGCACAGCAGATCGAAAGAAAAAACATGAGCATAACTCCCCAACACCTCTGATAGAGCGTGGCAAGATGGTGGAACAATGAATCAGAGTGCCCAACGATCATCAGACCATAACGCTGTTGGGGCATATCTTGTGGGATTCAATTAAAAAATTTGGGATGTAATAATCTAGTGGAGTCCACGGATAGCAGTAATGAAAGCTAAGTTTTTATTATAAAACCTAAATCAAAGGATGAATTGACAACTTCCCTAGGAGGGGTGGTTGTTTTTATATTTGATAAGGGGAAGGAATATGGGAGAAACTTTAAAAGGACCATATGTTGCACTCTTTTTTCTGGTCCCACTTAGCCATGGTTTCAAAAATTGCCTTTGATTGAGGGGTTGTCAGATAGCTTATATATGATGTTGTAGATGATCTGACAATAATCTTTTTAAAACAGCGGCAGAGGAGCTTCAATCAATCCAAACTTAAGCGTATTTTCTCAATTGTGTGTTTGGCATAACTGGCTTCCTGAGGAGACAAAACATTGGTAAATCTAAGAAAAAGATTATTAAGGACAAACTATTGACTCATACCAGTAACCCGTGATCCTTAATTCCATAATTTATGACCTGAACCAATTTCTGACTTAGTAAGGATTCTCTGAAGTTTTGAAATTGAATTTTCTATTTCAGGAAGGGGTGGAGGATGACTGTGTGGAGGTAAGATGAGTCTGGGGGTCCTGCTGGTAGCCTCTGGTCTGGACTACCCTCCTACATACCCCTTAAGCTTTTCCACAAGGAAAGATGCAGGAAAGGGGGTACAGTAAGGAGATCTATGGGGCCATAGCATTGACCCACCGCTAATCAAAAACATAGGCCAAGTCATCCAGTTTCACCAAAGCCACCTGTGGTGCACTTTGGTCCCCTCTTGCGCTGGTAGGGGAACTTCCTTGGTCTAATCCCAGAGATAGGGTTTTCAGACTTTCACTGAAGCATAGCCTTAGCTTGTCAAAGGCCAGCTGGCAGTTCCCTGGCCAATTATATTGTACCTTAATTTTTACAAGGTGAAATAAGGGCTCACCTATATTTCCAAGATTCTCCATGAACTGGCAACATTAGCCAACCATCCCAATGAAAAAAGGTTGTCTATCTTGTTCTTGCCTAAAAATTTGTTCAATAGCATTATTCTTTTCCAATTAGTACTGTAAGACTTGTTTATCAGTGAAAAACTATAAATATTCCAGCTGCTAATGGAAGAAATTACACTTACACAGGATTGATTTTAAGATCAGCCTTGGCAAGTCATTGGAAAACTTTTTCCAATGTTGCAAATGATAAAAAACGTTCTAGAAAAAAGTTTATATCATCCAAATAAACCAAGACACAGAAAATTTTCGTATCTCATAACATAATGCCTATAGCCCGCTGAAAGGTTTCAGGGGCATTGCACAGCACCTGAGGCATCCTAGTTGTCTGGAAAAGGCCCTGGGCAGTAATCATAGCCCATTTCTAATTATCACTTTTGGGCAGTTCAATATGACATTAGACAGAGATCAAATCCATGGCTGAAAAGTAATGCGCAACACCTTCTTTGGTCTAGCGCATCATTGATGTGAGGAATAGGGTAGGAGTCCTTCTTGGTAATATTTTTAGGCTTACTATAATCAATTAAATGTGGTTAAAACTATCCTTCCTTTTTGTTAATCAAAATTAAGGGAAGCTTAAAGTCTTTTGAAAGGCACCAACATCCCTTTTTATAAGTTGATTAATTTCTATATTAATGACTTCATACATCACCTTTTAGCGCCTAATAGAACAGAGGGAAAAACACAAATGATTTCTGGTATCAATATGGTTTAACACGTCTTGAGCACAACTCAAGCCAAAGTCATTCTTTGCAAAGATAACATTATACTTGTTGAAAAGGGTCAAGGCTTAGTTTATCTCCTTCCCATTAAACTGAGATGCTTTTCTGAGCTACTAAAGAAAACACATATTAAATAGTATTGTCATAAAGTCCCATTATATCAAAGGTACCAAAAAGTGGATATTCTTTACTTCTTCAACTGTTGAAATATGCACAAAAGTGATAATTAGATATCGCTTTATCTTTATAGGATATGAGTATAGGTTGGCTAAAGTTATCTGAATCTTGCCATGGTCTTGAAGAATAATCCTTGAACAGTAACGGGTTTCCAGTTTAAAATAAAAAAATGGCGTGAATATTTTACTATATGACCTTCAGGGCTTTTCAAGTTAGTTCAGTACCAATATAAGTTGGTGGCCCACAAAAATGGTTATTTATGATTAGCCTCAGAGGAATGCCTTTAATTCCATAATTTGAGTAGAAGAATTGTCAAGTACGGCCATGAATATATTATAAACCAATTGGTACTATGCCATCCTTATATGAAAAGTTAATAAACCTCTTATTTCAGGACATAGAGATTTTTTTCCAATATTAGTAAATCAGATGGTATTTTCCACATATTTCTAGTGTATTTTATTTCAAATCATACTTAATCTCATAATTCCTCATAAAGAGGTTCCAATGAGAAAGTTATTACCTTAACTTTAAACACTATACTTAGGGGTGATATCATAAGTGAACTGAACCTCAGCGACAATAAACTATATTGCTCCTAAAAAAGTTGTCATCTGGAACCATGCAGTACTGGATACTTTTGGTGCTCAATATCTGGCACCAGATCAGGTTTCATTAATAGTTTATTAGCGCCATGTTAATTGATGACCCACTGTCCACTTTAGCTCTTGTTTTTATCTCATTAAATGAATATCAACTTACATAAATTCAGAAAATTAGATTCAGTTGCATTGATTTAGTTAGCATCCAGAGTCTCAGCTTGCCTAAATATGATTGTAGGTTGGCACATAAAAGAGAAATCTATTCATTTTAAAGAGTTCCAAAAGTCATACCCACATGGACCCCATTTAACTAAGGGTATTACCTGAATTAAACAGAAGATCTTGCTGTTCCAGTTTTTGGAAATATGACTTAACTACTAGTTCCTTCACCAACTTGGGTTTGCATTTTTTGTGAGTGGGTGGTACCTGCTACTATATCATCTATTATAACTTGTTGAAACACCAAAGGGGGGTGTCATTGTTAGACAATTGCTTAACAAAATATGGTTTTCAGGGATCTTTTCTTATATATTATTTTTTAAAAGAGCGGAGGTAGAAAATCCTAGTTATACTCCGCCCTGTCTTTTCCATATTTTTTCTCATTCACAGGGTTCACAAAATTAATCTTTGGTTTAGAATCCAGACTAAAGGCAACGATTGACATAATGCCAAAAGACTTTATAAAGATAATAGGAAATCTGATTAAAACATACCTATAGGAGCAAGGCCTTAAGGCTAGGTTAATTCTATCTTTGGATATATGACCTTATTGAAAGGATCGCAAAACTCCCAACAAATTAAGTTAGGTGCCTCAAAAGTGGCGGTATATCAGAGTAGACAAATTACCATATGTTTATGTCATGCTTTTCATTCAAAAAAGAGATCAGAACCCAATACAGTTATTTGTGGGCTTTTTAGGCGTAATGGAATGCAATTTGAGTGTCAAAGTGATTTAAAACCTTGGCTCCCTTTAAAATTTGGGACTCATGATAAACCTGTTCAACAAAAGCTATAACAGACTAGTTTATATTGAAAGAAAAGATAAGGAACAACGTTTTCCGCGTTATCTATTCTGAACTGCCAAACTCTTTCATAAGGAGTTCTATGGCATCAAGATAACTAATCTAACCTCCTGTATTTTTAAGAGTTACCTATTTCTGATTTACAGAGTCTAGAAAGACATCAATGTGGCCAACTTAGCGTCCTTAAAGACCTCTATGATTAGTTAAAGTAAAACAGTAAAGTAGTGTACATTCCCACTTTTGCCAAATTTAGGTATCTTGATGTGAACAAATTGTACCTAGTACCCCATTGCACAGGGGCGCCACGGCTGCAAAGGTTTACTGAACCTCAGGGTTATCTGACTGAGAAATGATAGTAAAACGACTCTAAACACTGGCATGGCCAGAGTAGAAGGCTTTATAAGATGAGAAGAGGCCTCCAAAGTAGTCTTTATTAATGAGGAAGAGTTTGGAAAAAGTGAGTTGTTATATCTAACCACCATAATATTGTGAAGTCCATAAATACCCTTGGTTGATAACATGGTCAAATTGGTAGGGTGTGAAGCCAGATTTGGCGCATCCTCACCCTCAGCATTTATAAAAAATCATTTGAGGTGGGTCGACCTTGGGACAAATATACCACACCAAGAATGTTTTCTAGCAAGTACAGGTTTCAAACTCAAAACCTGCACTAGGGGTGGAAGCAGTTTTACCCGCTTGACTAACCACCCTTCACCTTCAGCATTAATGCTAAAATAAAATTAATTTCTAACTTACACGATTTTTTGTGAACTCACAATAGAGTTAATTATCAACCCCAAAAGAGGCAGCGTTCCGCCATAAACTTATTTTAACCAAATTGAAAAATGGTTGTAAGCTATAAAGTAAGTCTTTAACTCCTTGATCTCTTGTCATTGAAAGTTGACAAAGTTATGCAGAGAGTTAATCTCCCTATAAAGATTAGAGATGGAGCCAGTAATACTACTCAAACGTTGCTCAAGACTGTCAATGCGGCATTGAGGTCATACAAATCAGCTACAAGAGCGGAAACTTGGTGATCCTGTATTAAAAAACTATTTGAGCCTTGGACTGGAAGGCTAATCATTTCATCACTATGGGGACAAGTATATTGACCAAAGCCACGCTGGCCCTTGGGCGGACACTTCACTGTCCATAGGTTGTGTTAGAATAGCAGGGGAACTTAGATTCCTATTACTTATAAAATGACTTCAATAAAGGGTAGCAACTGTACTGGCCCTTGCAAAGAGCACCAAGTGTTGAGATCAGCGCAGGAAAGTTATATACCAAGTGTACAGGTTAACCAACACACAATTTATAAGGAACTTTATGAAGACAACGTTCTTGAAAAACACAAAAAACTGTATATGTCCTAAATAGGCTTTATTAAGAAAATAAAGATGACTTTAGGATTTACACCATGTTAATGAATACTGCCAGTGGCTTAGGGGCGTCGCAATTAATAATCTTCTTCTAGTGGTAGGCTTTATCACCAGCTAATGTAAAAACATATCCCCCTCACAATGATAGCTATATTCTGATATGCTTCTATCATCCCTCATTCCCATTGTAAAATTTTTGGCAACAGAACAGCACTAAGGAATTTTTGGCACAAGCATATAATGTGGAGATACATGGCCACTAATGAAGTGACTTCAGGATAAATTGGTATAATAGCAGTCACTTATTTGATCTAAGACTCTGAAGGAAAGGCGAGTAAGTAATTTTTAGGACTACCTAATGACAAGTTTAGTGCCAGCGCGGGGAAGATTAAAAACAAAAATAACATATGATGAGTAATATGATAATTAGGCCCTTGGGGAGAGTAAACCAATATAAGGGAATTGAATTGCTATGGTGGGGATTGAGGTTTTTACCTTCCACCCCATTTAAAATAATCCAACAGAAGTGGCCAAGGTTCCCAAAGGTAATTAGTACAAATTTAGAATCTTCATATAAAACTTTGGCCTCAGGCCAAAATATTCTTGATGAAACCCTTTATCTAAGAATAGTTAAATATAAAAATTTATATAGTAATTATAGACTGATGGGGGAGGATACCTAAGTGGTAGAGTAGGGACCTCTACCACTGCCTCCCCAAGTTCAATTCCAGTACTGGAACTTTGGGTAGGGGACGATTATGACTGTGTTGGCTTTGCGCACCAATGCCCTGAACTGAGATAGTGAATAGCAAAGGCGGTCCATGGAGTTCCTGGCCTATCATACGCCACGCATGGAGGTTTTCTGGATTTTATCCTCCTTTCCCATTCATTTGATTTCCCTTAATTGGTGCGGTATCATCCCCAGGTCAGCCCACCTCGAATAAGATATAAATATAGACTGATGGTGGTCAAACCAATTATAAAAAGCATTTGAGTGGGTGATACAGACCCTGGGTAATTAAATAGCGTATTCTTCATTTTCATCTTTAGGCAGCTCAATCTGTCTTTTTTTTAGTACTAGATGGTCCCAACCTGAGGGGGGATTCATCGATGTTTATTGAATTACGCCTGGGCTCCTAAGAGCCTGAGGCGAGGAAGGGGAGGGAGGAGGCATCGAGAAAGGGAGGGGGTTTGCGCGCCAGAGCCGTGCTGCAGTGACAACTGAGCGGGGGAGGGTTGGCGACATAGTGCAGACCTTCAAGGCCATCACAAAGTGTACCTGAAAGTGGGTGATCATGTGTGGTAGGGTCCACACCTGTTGGTCAAAGGCAGCACGAAGGAAGGAGTTATGGGTGGTCCAGATGGCTGTGGCATAGGCGAGGACACGGAGGGGTCAGTGGCAACCAGGCAATGTCTGCTCAAACATGAGGTCTTGCACAGGGTGTCCAGACCAGGGCTGAGCATGGAGGAGCGCGCGGGCCTTAGGCCAAAATGTGGCGACACCTGGACAGGTGATTAACGATGGAGGTGGGTGTCAATAGGCTCCACACAGCGTGGGCAGCTTCGGTGCTGGAAGGTAGGACCAGTCCGGTCCCCTGTCCTGTATGAACAGTTGAGCACCCTCCATAAGGTGTTGGACACCTTTGCTGACAGGATGGGGTGATAGACGTCCTTCCACAATTCCTTAAGGTCAAAACTCACGGAGGGAGGGAGGAGCTCAAGGAGTCTTGGGCGGATGGGAGGACGATCTTGGGGGTTGAGGCGAGTTGTGACAACTTGTCCATTGTGCACAATTGCATGGCGACGGGGGCTGAGGCCAGGGCCTTCCCTTCTGTATGGGAAGGCATGGTGGATCCGCGCGCCTACTCGTTTCAGGGCAAGGAGAGCCTGGTTCCAGTAGGGGGATGAGGATGGTTTTAGGCGATGGCCTGGGTGGTTTGTGAGCCACTCCCCTAATGAGGTCAGAGATGCTCTAGGAAGACCCAGGGCTGCTGACACTGACTGGCGGAGGGCGGGCGCCCATTGGGGCTTGGGGGTCGCGTCCCAGCAAACAATCGGCCATAGGAACTTCAGGAAGATTGTGGTGGCGTGGGATCGCGTGTCCAGAAGCCCTAGGCCCCCTTCATTGCAGGGTCGGGAAATGGTTGAGAGGGCCATTGGTGGATGGTTTGAGCCCCAGATCCAACAGCGGAGGAGTACATTGAGCTGCGTATAAAAGGCATCTGTGAATGAGCAGACGTGCGCTAGGAACCAGACTTTGGAGAGGAGGAACACATTGGCCATCAGAGCTCGACCCTGGGGGTGATGTGCCGCCGGTTCCAGCTGGCAATCCTGGAGTTAACTGCTGCGAGGAGCAAGTCCTCATTGTCTTTTAGCGCAACTCCTTGTTGGTTGGTGAGAACGCCCAGGTGACGGAAGGTACCGCGCTCAGGTTCAATACCAAATGGTGGGGGAAGGTGGGGGAGCCGACCTGTACAACTGTTGTCTTGGAGGTGTTGACCATGGCGTTGGACGCCTTGGTATTTCTCAATGGTCACAGCAGCGAGGGCAACATCCCCAGGGCAGCCAAATGCAATGGCAGTGTCATCTGCAAACGCCATGGTGCGTGTGGGGGCTTTACATGGAACCAGAATCCCTGTTAGCTTGTCATGTAAGGAGGCCAAGAGGGGGTCAAGGGTGATGTTAAAAAGGATAGGGCTCAGGGGGTCTACTTGCCGGAGACCTTGTCCAACTGGTACTGCCACTGTAAAACCCATTGGAGCCAGGACTCTTGTGTGGAGCTGGTCATAGAGCGCTAATATCCAGCGCCTAGCTGCGGGTGGGAGATGGAAGCGGGCCAGGGAAGCATCAATATACTTCCAGGCTACCCGATCATATGCTTTCTCCATATCCAGGAGAGCCACAAAGCCATTCACCTTATGATAGTTAGCAGTCAAAGTCACGTGAAGGTCATTATAGTTGTCCCATAACGACCTCCCCGAAATAAAACCGTGCTGGTATGGGAGGGGCGAGGTGACACCCATTTGGTGATGCGGTTGGCCAGAAGCTTCGTGAAGAGCTTGTGGTCTGTGTTGATCAACGCTATGGGGCGCCAGTTCGCCAGGTTCTCACGGTCTGACTTCTTGTAAATGAGGGTCGTGATTGAGCCTCTGGAGTCGGGGAGGACCTCGCCATTCACCAAGAGTGCAGCGAAGAGGTCGCGGAGGGTTCTGGCTATCACTGCAGGTTCCAGAAGGTACACCTCGAAGGGTATTCCATCTGGGCCTGGGGCTTTAAGCCGTGGAGATTTCAGAAGGGTTTCCATCACCTCCTGGATGGAAATAGGCGCCAGTAGAGCCTCATCAGCCCGTGGGTCAATGGGCGGCTCTGGAGCCCGCCACAGGAATTCTTGGATGTCCAATGGGTCCACCTGGGTGGCATAGAAGAGGCTGGAGTAGAAGCGGTGTAGTTCCTGCGTGATTTCCTCCTTATCTGAAGTGGTTGTATTGCCAATCTTCAGTGCAGTAATATCCTGCGCTGTTGACCGGGCTTTCTGTTTCTGAAAGAAGAAGCGGGTGGGGCGTTCCCATTGAGCATAGTAACGAGATGTTGTAAAGTTTGCTGCCCGTTCTTCCTGCAGTGTGAGCTTCAAGCGGAGTGCTTCCTGCGCCGCTTCCCAGTCTTCCAACCATCTGGGAGAGGGCGAAGGCTGGCAGTTTCGCTCCAGATGTCTGATTCTGGCTTCCGCCCTTTTGACTCTGGCGCGAGCTGCAGTCATCTGGGCTTTGGCACAGTTGTAAGCAACGCGGGTGATGCCCTCCTTAGTCACCGTCCATCTAGCCTTGTGGTCAAGAAGGTGGGGTGGGGGAGGTGAGAGTCTCCCGGATGGTCATAGACAGCTTCTCCTTAGTGAAGGGGTTGTTGAGAAGAGCTGGGGCAGCCCTAGGCCAGAACCTACGCGACGGTCTAAGCGTGGTGGTGAGGACAACGGTGAGTGACCTGTGATCACTCAGATGGTTGTCACGAGAGATGGGAGAGGAGACGCGGCCAATTAGCAGGGGGCCAATTAGTGCCATATCTATGCGTGACGCTGACTGGAAAGCTCCTCCATCATACTGGATCCTAGTCATGAAACCTAGGCCAGACGCGGAGGGTGGAAGCGCATCTATAAAGCCACTCAGGCGAAGGAAATCCTGGAGGCGACTTGATCCAGGGCGTTCCTTTGCTGCAGGGGGGTAAGAGTCACGGATGCGACTTATGGTTGTGTTGAAATCTCCTAAGAGGACTGTATTCCGTGGGAGATTGAGTTGGACGAGCTCTTCCAAGAGCCGATTTTGCTCCTGACCTGAATTAGGCAGGTAGATGCTTGCAGCGAAGAGGGAGAAGTCAGGAGTGGTTGTTTTTGGCCATTATGAGGCGGCCACCTAGATATTGTGAAAAAGAATGGGTTTTAACCCGGGGATTCAAAACAATAAGGGCGGCATGGTTTGTCCAGAAGGAGTTGCCTCCAAACTGTTCATTCCATGCAGATTGTTCGTGGGGGAGGATATGGGGGTCCTGGACAGCAGCGATGTCAATTTGTGCTGACCTGAAGTTGCGGAGGAGGCGGGCTCTCCGCTTAAAGTCCCGCAACCCATTTGCGTTGATGGATTGCAGGGCCAGGGTGCTGCCATGTAGACTCATAGCTGTTCCCCTCCATGTCCTTGGGGGTTGCCAGCGCTTAAACCTGCTGCTGTGAGGCGGCTAGTTTTGAGTCCTTTAGCTTGACTATTAGCTGCAATCCGTGAGGAGCGTCGAGGGTTCTGAGGGGAAGGAGAGGGTGGGGGGCGGAGGACCCAGTAACCCAGCCTAGGATGCTGCCCCCGCTCCATTGCAGGGGAAGGACCTGAGGGTGCTCAATGGTGACCTCCGCGGTGTCCCCATTTGATGAGTCTGAGTCCATATTCACTTCCTCCAACACTGCAAAGGATCCGCGCGAAATGGACTGTGGGGTTGGGGTAGGACTCTTTGGGGTGGCACTTCTACTGCAGGCCGCGGGTTGCCAGTCCATGCTGGTGGGCATAGCTCCATTGGGAGCTGAGGGTTGATGTAATAAATCGCTGGTGGAGGTTGGTGGGGGTGCCGCGGAGCCCTGAGTGGGGGTGGCTGACGAGGGGCACCCTGTGGGAGATGCCTTGCGCTTGGTGAGAGAGGGAGTTGACTCTGGGAGATTGGAGGGAGTGCCCTCTGGAAGGGGGGCATGAGCGCGAAGATATCCCATACCAATAGTGGGGTTAGCTGTTTCAACTGCTAGGCTTAAGGCCTCAGGGGACAGGTATTGAACGGTAACCCATTGTGTGGGTTGTGGAATTGCTGCTGCGGCCACGTGGGATCGTTTTTGGCCTGGTTTAGGCCCCTGGGTGGTGGCTAAGAGGCTTGTTTTCGAGCTGTGCAGCCACTATACAAGTGTCCAAGGGCGTTACACCATGAACACCAGGGGCGCGCCTGATCAGGGTCGACAAAAAAGATCTCAGGGCATGTCCCAACTACTGCTACACGAGGAATAACCTCAATGTTGCGGGATACAGTGGGGAAGGGGATGAACGACGCCCTAGCAGTGCGAGCTCTTTGAGTGGGAGCATAGTAAGAGGGGACACTAAAGTCCACTGAAAGAACAGACCCAAACTCCATTAAACCACGATGGAGCGCCAGTTTAAGAGACTCAGGATCAACAGTAGTTGGTAGGTTGGAAAAAGTAACCCATGAAATTTTCTCCAGGTGAGAGCGTGTGCGGGAGATGCGAAGAGATCCACGTGGAATTATGATCTGGAGGGTGGCAGCATGGTCAGCAAGGGCAGCTTCAGTGAAGCCCACATCGATGTAGTGGCCCTCCACTGATTCATGGATGGTGGTGTTAATTGGGAATGTCTCCGCAATCACTGAAAAGTATGAGAAGTAATCCTCTGTATAGAATTCAACAAGGTTATGCCCATAATAAAGGCGAATTGCGTGGGAGAGGGTTGAGCGAGGTAGAGCTTTTTGCGCTCTAGTTTCAGCCCATTTCTTCTTAACATCAGCAATAAATGACACTTCACGGGGATCAGCTTTGGGTAGCGTTGGTGCCAGAGGTTTTTGCCACGCCCCAGTGGCTCCTTTGGTACGTTTGTGTTTGCTTTGGGCTGCAATCGCAGGTTGAGTGTGAGCTGGTGGTTTGAACAAGTTTGTGGAGTTCCCTTGTTGCTGGAATGTTACAGCAGTTGCTGGCGTCATATTAAATTGAGGGGCAGATTTTTGGGCCTCGCTAAATTGGGGAGGCCCATCCAGATTTGAATTAACTCCAGCCAATTGGGAGGAGGGCGATGTTTCATCACCATCCCATTCTATTTGGGTAAATTCAGCCCGAGTATTTGCTGTAATTTTGTGGGAAAAACTCACTGGCTGATTGGTGAATTGGTCGTTTTCAGCATATGGAGATAAAGTGCCGACTTGAGAAGTGCCGATTATGGGGTTTAAATGGGACGGGTGAGTTTGCAACTGGTGTGAAGTTCCAAAATCCGAACCATTTGAATCCTCATTGGGAAA
>JAKSZP010016432.1:0-43602 GCA_022478985.1 Massospora cicadina | reverse complement strand
GGGTTGTTTGCTGATAAATAACCAGACAAGTAAATTTTTACAGGCTGTTAGTTACCTTTTTGACCAGGATCCTTCTTCTCTTGTAGACAGTGGGTTTCTTTGATGGCCAAAGTTTTTACAGGGGGAATTTTCAGGATGTTCAGTTTTTTCTTGGTGATGATGAAGCTCTCACTCCTGCGATTTTAAGCATCCATATTGTCACAGAGGTGCCTGAGGCACCTCAGGAGCATTTGGAAGGGCCGACTGGTTCAACTCCTTTGCATTAATTTGTGATATTGGCTCCAGGTAATGGGGGCATTGCCTCCTGTGTAGTTGCGAAGTCCCATTTCAGTGGGTGCTCTTGTGTGTCTTTTACTAGAAAAGTCTTTGCGTTGGTTTCTTCTACTTGGGTCTCATTTTATTCCAAATTGCTGTGTAATTCCATCATAGTTGCAGAAATTGTCCCTGAGTGAGGTTCCAGACAGCATGTTGTTAGTGGATTTGGGATGCTTAGGGAATTTAGGATATTCAGTAATAACTGGATTTCCCAGAAAAACTTTGAAAATACTTAATCTTGTTTGATTGATTTTATTGGCTAGTGTAGGCGATCTCCCTTATGTCCTCTTGGATTTGACAAGGATTGATAAAGATAGTTGCAAGTGACACAGCCTTTGTCGCAGCCCATTTACAGGACTTTTGTTCCATTTTGCGCACCATGTGTAAAACTGGGTTGATAATTATGTATTGGCCATCCTCGCCCTGGATGAGGTATGTTTGGTGTCAAAAACTTTAAATTTTACGTTGTCCTCGTCCATAGTGTCATTGCATAAGTGAGAGCCGTGATGCCCTCATTTGCTGAGCTCACATGGACTTTGTGCCCTAGGGTCTTACAATTGTTGCAAATGAGAGTGCGCTTTTGGGTGTAATGCAAAATACTTTGGAAACACCTCCATCTGGGAGGTGGAATACTGCAGTGCAGAGAATTTTTGTGGGATCCTCAAGGACCTCAAATAGAGGGTTTTTGACAGCAATTTCTTCCCTGTGCACAGATATATAAGGTGGAATCGCTTCAATTTTAATTGGTATATTTCTTCATACTTAGAAAGCTCAGTGCGGAGCTCCTCCTCAATCACCTTTCAAATAAGGTTTGTTAAGAGTTAGTCAAAAAATAAAAGAGTTTACTATTTTTTTTAAAGTGAAATGGTTCCCAAAACTTATTTTCCTTTGAAGGGTTGATTGCGACACAGACTTTTGCTGTGTTGTCTGCTTCATTTTTGTTTCAAAGCCATTGTTAATCCATCTGAATTAAGTTTTGTGTGTGGTGACATTTACTGCTTGGGGGAATAGGATGGTCTGCGCCTCCCCTACTTTCTTCTATAAGGTGAGGGATTACTTCTAGTAAAGACAGAACTCATTCTCCACTGGCAATAGGAGTTATAAGTGCTTTATTCCCAATTAAGCGTTTTGTTTTGTGATAAATTCCATGAGCACCACCAGTGTCTAGTTTTGCGGCTTCTTTGTGGCCAAGTTTCCTGTCACACATCAAGACGTTTCTTTATCTTTGACGTTGTGCCCTTTGGCTTATCCCCTTTAACTCCTTGTGCCTAATTTAGATATATTTTATTGTTTTCGCTTATCTATTTAGTGTAATTATCAATGTATCTAAGTAAAAGTTACATGTGTCCAAAAAGAGATAGTAAATTTAAATAAAAATAACAATGCAATACTAGGATGATATATATAAAAATAAAAGTAAGTGTTTGTGAGTACATGTGTTTTAATGAACAGACAAAACTGCATCACGTAGAGCTTTTAAATATAAATATAGATTGACAGTATGAGGTCTCTGTGAAAAATAAAGCTAGACTTTATATATAAAAAGGGTTATATTTATTAAGTGAAAGTTATATATTTTTTAATGCTAATCTCTATAATGTAATATATTGTTACTACTGAGCAGTTTGATATTCATTTGAATAGATATTCTAAATGGTTTATAAACAGTTGGAGTTTTTAAATTGAATCATTTGATTCAATCGACTTTAGGAAGAGTAGTCAATAGTTTTTTTCTGATTCAATAAGTTTGATTACCCCCTAACTTATTATTGGCCATCTACAGATATAAAACTAATATTACTAATTAATTTTACATGGTAAAATTAATTAGTTTTTAACTGAGGTATGGTAACAATTGGGATAGCAAATTAATTAGCTTGAAAGCCAACAATTATAACCACACTGAACAAAATAAATCAAACCAAATGAAACACAATCAACAAGGTGGCACTATGGAAAACCGCTTATACCATCATGGTGGAAGGGGAGGAGGTATTGAGGGTCTCTTCCTTGGCAGTGTTTTTGCCTCATAGAAAGGCATGGGCCAAGGCAGAGAGAAAGAAAGTATGGGCATTAGCAGTATGTGAATAAACATTACTGATTGGCTGTTTAGAAACGGCGGTATATAAAAATGAGCCAATATAAGTTGCTAAAGCATGTCCAGCTTTAAGATGGGCCTCAGGGAGCTTGACAAATGTGATGACAATTGTGAGGGTAATTTTGGCTTTAGAATCCGCACTATAACTGCCACATTATTTATAGCGTCTTTGGCAGCTTTGTGAGATTGGTTTAATGTATACTTATGCTGCGCATTGATTGAGGAGGCATATTTGGAGGAGGGATTCCGGACAAAAGAACCCCCATTGATTTGGTGATAGCTTTTCAGAGGGGATGACAATATGGCTTGTAAGCAGCTTCTGCAGTAAGATGATGACCACTGTAGAATGGTTTGGTGTTCAGCTTGGGGCGTATAATTGAGGAGGGTACTTAGCATCCCATTCAGAATTGATAAACAATTTAAAGAGTGGTTTCTTCCAGATAAGTACCTGATTTATAAAACTCATCCAATAATCCCCTAAGGTTCTGGTTGAACTGAATTTGTGAATTATCATATGAAAAAGGATTGGTTAATCTGGTGGAATCATGGTACAAACTTCTGTCCAAGCCTAAGCTTTTCTTTCTCGTAACAATCACTTTAGTTACTAAGATTCGATTTGAACAGCAAATTTGGATAATCACATACAGGAAAGATGGGCGACTTTAGTAACAAAAATGATACAACATGGGTGAGCGTCGCGGCAAGCGGTGCACTTAAAGGTGCAACTAAGGGCAAAAAACGCCCTGGAGGGGGACCAGGAACCCAATCTGCAAAGAAATTGCAAACTCAGACACCATCTGGGTTTATGGTATTTACTGTAAAGCACGCGCAATACATGTACATTCAATTCAACCAACCTTTGTCAAAGGTGGAACACGGGATCAGACTCTTCCTTGGGGATGAGTCACTAACCCTGTGGGAGAAAACATGTGAGGCACAGCCCTCACTTTTCCCTCACGCGGTGTATGTAGCTACCAACAACATGGGCCGCAGCTGGATTGATATTTGTTTTGAAACAGCCAATGAAGCTGATGCTGCAGCAAAAATCTGCGTGGAAATTGCCCTCCCTGAGGGCAAAAAATTTTGCGCACTGCGTGCACCAGATGGAATAAAGCAAAAACTTTGTTCATCTCCTTTGACTCGCTCCCCACCAACCTTCCCCATAAGGTAATCGAGGAGGAGCTCTGCAAAGGTCTTGTGGCTTATGGAGAAATCTTACAACTTGAATTACAGTGATTTCGCTTAATGCCCGACCTGTGCATGGGCAAAGCTATCGCTGTAATCAACCCCTTCCCAGAAGTGGAAGAGGATTTATTCAGAATTCCCCAAGCAGCAGAATTTCACTTTGCAGATGGGGGCCATTCAGCTGCATTCTGAGTTACACCAGAACGTGCACCGCCCATTTGCAACCACTGTGGCTCACTGGGCCACAAGGAACATGCATGCTCTGTGAAAGAGGGCTTAATGAAAATGATTTTTGTGAGGAAGCTATGGACGAAGATAATGAAAACTTCCCCAAAATGACTGATGGCCACCACCCATTCCGCTGGGGTGAAGATGGACTATACTCCATCGTGGACCCAGTTACAAGTAAACAGCGTAAAGCAGCACAAAAAGCACGCAAGAGAGCAGCGGCTGAAGCGGCAGCACACGTGGAATCTGCCATTAACCACGGACAAAATCAGGAGGATGTTTCAGATATTCACAGAACCAACCAATCAGAACAATATGCCCAGGTCAAAAATTTTTACAGTAACCACACTGAGCCACAAAGCGTCATCAGTCATGCACATACTGAGGAACAATGCAACCGCAATTTGGGTGAAAATGCGGTGCACAATGCAACAAAGTTGAACCTCAAAAATATAAAATTCAATCAACAACCTGCATCAAATCAACATGAGACCTGTGCAGGAAAAGTTGATGCAAATGCAAAAAACCGCAATTCCCTTGAATCATTGGGTCAGATCAAGGGAACCAACAATGGCAGTGAAAGAGTTGGAGTACAGATGTGGAGCATGGCCAAAATGAGCCGCGGTGGGATAGGACCAGAGGGTCCTCCCAACCGCTCCTGAGGCGCCATGGGCACCTCTGTGTCAATAGGGATGTTAAATATCGCGGGAGCCAGGGCTCATACGTCCCAAGCCAAAAAGCTGGCATATCTGCGAAAACCTCTTTTAGACATCTTGGCCATCCAAGAAACCCACTGCCTACAAGGGGAAGAAGAATCCTGGTCAATTAGGGTCGCACCATCACAATCAGTATGTACATCTCACTGTGGGGTGATCATATAAAACAACAAAAAATTTAAAATTACGAATTCATCATCACACTTGCACGGTCAAGTCAAGGTAGCAACAATCACATGCCAAGATGAAATAATTTCGTTAGCATGTATCTACACACCATTCACTGCAACTGAGAGAAAAAAAATTTTGAAAAAATTTCTACCCTCACCCTCCCAGCAGATATCATCATGTTAGGCGATTTCATCTGCTGGGATAACCCCAATACAGATCGATGGCCTAATCCCAGGGGATACCCACCTGGACACACTGAATATCGCACAATGAAGGCATCTCTTGGATTACAGGATGCTCTTCCTCCCAATTCACCAATCCTTCCCCATATGACAAGACCCAACATACGTGAGGGACTGCTCATATCAATGAGTCATATTGACCACATCCTCATCCCACAATCCCACCACTCAAGGATCTCTAAAATTACAACAAAAAAGATCAATTTTTCTGATCACCAATTAGTTACAGTGCAGTTAGCGCCAACCCAATCCCACACACAGATGTTGCCTTGGAGAAAGCTTCACCCAGAAAATATAAGATTGCCTGAGATATCTGACTGGGTTGAAAACAAGGCTACAAACCCAGAATTCACAGCCCCATTCACTTTGGATCCCATGAAAACATGGGAAAATTTCAAAAAGGATTTTTTCAACAAAACCCAATATATTGCATCACATAATTACACCGCGGACACAGCCACAATCAAGAGTACCTTGGCGGAACTAGACCATCTGGAAATAAATACTCCGAGATCTGGCTATAGCCCTAATTGGGGACGCAAATGGGCAGAAATTTCAGCCTGACTTAACAAACTCATCTTTGAACACCAACACAGAATCAAAGTATTGAACAAAGGTAAGTTCATAAAGGAAGGCGAAACCTGTTTGACATACTTTTTCTGCCAATTCCACTCCCGCGGAAACCAGCCCACATGCACACAGGTCCACAAGACCAACGGCACTGTGGCAACTGACCCTGAGGAGGTCAAGGCGGAAGTACATCGCTATTACACTGAATTATATCGCGATATGCCAACAGATCCACAAAAAATTAAAGAATTTATTCAAACTGCCAAGATACAAAGTACACCACTAAATTACAATATACTATCCCTTATCACATAGGAGCTTTGGGAAACAATTCGCGGTGCACCACGTAGGAAATGCCCAGGGCCTGATGGGATACCCTACAAATTTTACAAAAATATTTTCAACAAATCGCCCCCCTCCTATTGGCGTCAATGAACCAGAGTTTGTTGGAAACAAGCCTATTACCAGGAGGCCATGAATCCTACGTTATAACCTTGTATAAAAAGGGTGATAAGTTAGACCTGGCCAACTGGCGCCCAATTGCATTCTCCAACACTGACACAAAAATTCTACAAAAATTCTAGCAGCTAGATTAGGCGCAATTGCATCTGAAGCCCTATCACCCAACCAGTTTGGGTTTATACCAGGGCGTTCAATCTGGAACAACATACATCCTGTTGCAAACATTTGCCAATCCAAATTACTGGTGCCCTGGTCTTCTTGGATCAGGAAAAGGCGTATGACCGTGTTAGCTGGCCATACCTAAAAGAATGTCTACATGCCTTCAAAATCCCACCAATATTCATAAAATGGGCGATGCACCTAACAGAATCTGCAACCATGGCTGTATGCGGCCCTGGATTCCTAACAAACAATATCAAATCACACAGAGGGATCAAACAAGGGGATCCCCTTAGCCTAATGCTATACAATTTCAGCTTTGACCCGCTCCTCCGAGTAACTGACTCACGTCTCATAGGGATAACTGCACAAGGACAACCAACAGTCAAGATACTGGCCTTTGCAGATGACTGCGTAGCAGGTATAGCAAACAATGAAGATGCCCAACAGCTGGAACACACTCTAGAGGAATACTCCAAGGTGAGCAATGCATCGCTCAACAAAAGGAAGACAGAAATCATCCTCTTAGGCAAATACACAAACAATTGGGCCACAACATCAGAACCTCACACCAACACTTGAAGAAAAAACCCAATTATATTACCCTTTGCAATACCTCCCACCACCACTCCTGTCCGACACCTTGGAATCTGGCTAGAATCAGGGGGATATGCTAATGAGACAATGTAAAGTAACCTATTACAACAGGTATCCAAACGCGTCGCCTCCCTCAAGGGAAGAACCCCCAGGACTAACAGGACGAGTTACAGTTGCTAACTCGCTCATCCTCCCAATACTGTGGTACCAGGCCCATGCGGTAGCCTTCTCACCTACCTTTATAACCTCAATTTACGCGCTTATCCAGGGCTGGCTGTGGTCTGGCTCTCACCCTCTCTATACGGATGGAAACACTATTTGGCCCACGCTCAAGCGGAGGCATGGGACTAATAGATTTTGAGAGCCACGTCAATCACATCCTAGGTACCTGGATAAAGGAAGTCCTTGCTCCAGATCTCCCGCAACAACATTGGTCCAGAGCAGCAAGGACTAACTTTACACAGGCGCTCAAATTAACCAACCCCACATAGTCCACCCAGACTACTTTCATACCTTGCCAAGCACCCTACTGCAACGGGTCCACATGGAACCTCCCCTCATTTCAAACATGTCCTCTGAACTATCTGCCATATGGGATGGACCATAGGGAACATGGGTACTATACAGGGAAGGGGACGACCCAGCCCCCAATATAAATTAAGAAACCCAGAAAACCACCCCCAGAGGGATATGCTCGCAACAACCCCAAGCATAGCTAGGATAGAATACCTAGATGTGCTGGACATTCCCTATGATTTAACCACACAGAAAGCAATGTGGAAAATGACACACCACCCACTCCTACAACTAAGGATAAGAGCAAACGCCTGGCGCTGTTTGAGAAGGACCTATAGGACAGCGGACCGCTCCAACTCCCTCCACAAAACATGTGCATTATGTGGAGGGGAAGGGATCCCTACATCACCGCCTAGAAACATGCCCCCCAACCAAAGCTATATGGCAGGAAGTCGCACGCCTGCTCAAGATTCAAAATAAACTAGAATTCTCGATATCAAAGAGTATCTTCGCACTCCAGATTGAATCACCAATAACATCTACCCTACTCCCTAATAATACCCATTGCAATGTGGACAATACACACAATTGCATTAGATGCGTTCAAGGGCACGGTCCCAACCATTCATGGGATTATTAACAGATTCCATGTCCACTTACTAGAGCACTTCCAAGCCTGGCTCTATGGCTATATGAGACCAAGGCAAGAAGCGCTCATAGAATCATGGTTCCCACTCTGGTTCCTCCACACACAGACCCCTTCCTTCACACCTGCTCCATAGCAGGGGAAACCCCCTCAGAGTATTGCACCAACCCCCATACCTGGCAGTCCCACTGGCAACAGGGGTTACTTGAGTACCCTGGGGTGCCCAATTTTTATATTTCTTAGTTATTCTCTTAGTTTCAAATATATTTGTTAATGTCTGTCCCTGGTCAGCTTACCTCAGTTAAATAAAACTTCTGTCCAAGCCTGTTAATAATATTATCTGCTTCATAAACAAATAAAAAATGCTGTCTAATACACGCTATTAGAATTTAAAAAAACTAAAGATAATTTATATAAACAACTACTTTTTGGTAACCAGATGAAATTTAACATCTTAGATTTATGCTGTAGCAGAATGGCTTATATGTTGAAAAATTTTAACCCAAGCAACGCCAGAAACATTAACTATTCTTTTATATTTTCTTATATATTAACGAGCCCAAGGGGATGCAAGCATAGTAGAAATGGTTTCCTATTATTGCACCTCACATTACAGGTTGATCCAATTGTAGTAGAAATTTAATTTTAATGTGCTAAGAGGATAGTAATATATTTAGAGTTGTGCACTTTATCTTAGTCCAGTCAAGTGAATTTATTGAAGTAAGATCAATTAATCCCAGCCTATCAGATCATGTAAAACAAAGCTTCACCCCAATAATTGGGTTTACCCTTTTACCAAATTCACTCTTCCCCCAAATCTGATATGATATATTTGTCCCAAGGTTGACCCACCTCAAATAACTATATATTTGACTAGCATGTGAATTAAATTGCGTGTAAAGCCACAGCTATTTACTAGTTTAAAAAGTTTAAAAAACTCAATAAATGAAAAACTAGATATGGAATTAATAAATGAATTTTAACCTCAATGGTAGGTTTTATAGATGATAACAAGCTAAGAATCAATGATTAAAAATATAATACAGAGCTCCTAAGTTTAGTCTTGTGCTTGAATAATTTGGTATACTTTTTGCAGAACACAAATGACAAATAAGTTTAATTAGACCCTGATTCAAAAGTTAGATACCAAAAAGCTTTTTGTTATATTTATTTGAGGCAAGCCAACCAGGGATGGGCATTACCAAAGCTAAAACTAGACTAAAAAACTATCGTGACTACTCAGTTCAAACAAAACGCCCTAATGAGTGGATTTAGTGAAACGCTTCAAAAACCAACCAACCAGGTGGGCAGCGGAAACCGCTTGTCCCTCCATGACAGAAGGGGAGGGGGGTTGAGGGGCTCATCTTCAGCAGCCTCTTCAGCAGCAGATCTTCCTTCCATAGTAGGATATATGTCACGGCAGACAGTAATGGCATTGGGGAATTTGCAGCATGTTGTTCAATATCTCTAATAATTGGGATAATATTAAAATTGCCAGCTAGGTAATGGCACTGAGATATTTGGTTAAAGCTTTTCAGCTTTGATGCAGGCGTCTGGGAGTTTAACAAATGTGACAATGTTGGTTCAGGTTATTTTTGCTTTTGGATTCCGTGCTATAGATACCACATTCTTGATAGCATCATTTACATTTTTGTGTAGCTGGTTCACTGTGATTTTACTTTTTGGGGTTAAGGTTGCGGGGATAACAGGAGGTGGAATTCCTCCTGTGAGCATCGCTACTGATTTATTGATGGCTTTATGCAAGGGGATGACAATCTGGTGTTGATGCTGCTTTGACTGCAAGCTGGTGATCACTGCAAAACGATTTGGCATTTAGCTATGGGGTATATAGTCAAGGGGGTATCTGGCATCCCATTCTGCATTAATGAACTGCTCAATTTGCAGAGATGGTTCTTCAATGAACTTACCTGATTCGTCAATTTCAGCCAATAATTCCCATGGGTTTTGGTTGAATTGGATTGGAGAATCAGCATATGGTTGAGGTTTGGTTGATTCATTTGAAGAAGTATGGGATCGAACTGGGATCCAATCTGATGCTTGATTGGTGGAATTATTTAGGCATCGGGGTGAGGAGGAGGCTGATTGGTGGCTGCAGGTGCAGCAGCAGCAACAGGATTTGGGGGTGAGGGAGGTAGGATTGTGCCCCATACCAGAAATTGTACAGGGTGGGCAGCGGATTGGAGGTCAGTGGATGAGTCATCCAATCCATGGAAGTGGTTGTTGAGGGGCACTTGCATTTCAAATGGTCTAACTTAAAACTGATGGACAGATCGTCCACCCGCCCTTGACGTGGGCCCAAAATGGATGGTTAGGTGCTGAGGGAATAATGGTGCATGGTGGAATTGACACCACGACTTTATCAAATTCAGGGCTGATTGTGGCATATGCCTGAGGCCCAGCGAGTCGTGTGACCCCATTTGGGACCACAAATTGTAAGATGGGGTTGGATCCATAGTCTGCCAAACTGTCCATCAGCTCCTGGCGGAGCACTTTAGGGGGAGGTGGGTGGGCAAGCCAGCAAACTGAACCACCAAGGTGGTGTCTGCTGGGAGCTGAGTCCAATTTGTGGGGTGAGGGGTGTCCTGGAATACCAGGGGCACAGTTGCTGCAGTGGCAGCATCAGCTTTGCAGGTGAAGCTGAGGTCAAAGTACCCCTTGTAGGGGCAGAAATCTATAAAATGGTGGGTGTCATCACCGCCTGTGCCATTTCAATAATGGCTTGGTCATGGTATGGGAATAGTTTCCCATATTTGACCCTTAGGCCATAGCGCATGTTGCTCTGGGGGAGCACTAGGGGGCAGCGAGGTACCACTTGTGTACAAGCAAGGTGGGCGTCAAGGTCCTTGGGTAGAATGAATTGACCCATAAGTCTAGAGTGACTGGGTGAGCTAATCTGAGCGCGTTTTCCTGTCAGACAAAAAATGGAGGGGGAGTTTTGCTGCTGCCCCACGCTGGAGCAAACAGCAGAGAATCTGAGGACAACAGAGAAAAACTACTACAGGCAAATTTGATTTGTTTTATTAATTGATGTAATTTTTCAGAAAGTTATGTTGAGTGGAAAGAGAGTTCAAAAAAATCTTTTTGTTACAATCAAAATTATTAAATTCATATAAGATGATCCTAGTTAATTTCTAATATAAATCTTAATACAAACTTAATTAATATATCTAGGGCCATAAGAACCTAAGAGTTTATAAATTAAAAAAATAAAGACATCGCCCTCCTTAGGTCAATGAATACCATAACACTTTTTATAAAAATTACAATTTTGATGACAACTTGTGATTAAATTATTTTAATGTATAATACTCATTCTAATCTTATTGTATAGATTATAAAAGTAACATTTTAATGTAGTAGATTTTTTACTTTTTAAATAATCTTCATTTTAAAGGTTTCTAGTAGCTTTTATGATCTATAAAAACTTATTAAATAGTGATCTTTCAGTTAACAAAGTTTCTTTTAAGGGGTTTTTGTATTTCTTATCTTTCTAATTGAGATCTGTTAAAAACTTTTCTTTCTCGTTGCAATCACTTTTGCAACATATTCAATTCAAGTCTGAATCTAGTTTAATAATCTCACAGAGGAGATTAGTCTGCGCCCATGTCAGGGAGCAGTTGGGAAAGTAAGGTAAGAGGAGCAGGTGGAAGGCCTGCGGCCTCAAATGTATGAAAACGCCCCAGAGAAACCAGCGGAATAGACAAAAATTTTAAAAAACTGGTGGTCACTATTTCCCCAGAAATCCTCACATTGCAAGCACGATGCAACCAGTACATCAACACGCCACACTCCCAGCCACTTTTGCTGGTGGAATATGGAGTCTGTGTGTTTCTGGACATCCAACAAATGGCTTTATAGGAAAAATTTTGTGAAGATGTGCACATCTTTTTCCTGACCGTGGTGTACGTCGCACCTCACCCCATGTCACGCTGTTGGCTGGACCTAGGTTTCAAGAGCAAAAAAGCAGCAGACAAGGCTGCAGCGGTGCGCATAGTGGTTGACCTCCCCGAAGGGCAAGGGGTTGTCAAAACCAAACGCACCAGATGGACAAAATCAAACCAAATTTTCCTCACGTTTGACTTTTTGCCTACTATGGTAAAACGTGACATTTTGGAACAACACCTGAAAGATGGTCTCGCCATATATGGCAAAATACAATCTTTTGAAATGCAACGCTTCATGCTGATGCCACACCTGTGCACCAGCAAAGCCATCACAGTTCTGACCCCAACCGAGGAGATCACAAAGGACCTAACCCAGATCCCGCACTCCACTTTTATTGATATTGCAGGGCATACCACCCACCCATTCCGGGTGACTGTGGACAGCGCGCCCCCATCTGCACCCACTGTGATGCGTTCAGCCATAAGGCGCATGCATGCCCCACCAAGGAGGGCGTCAAATTCCAAGAGCACCCCTCAGTGGCCATGGCCAGCAGAGAGGCGCACTACAAACCAACCGCAAGCACCAAAGAGGCTTTCCCGTGGAGAGCACAAGGCTGCTACCTACTGGTAAAGCCTATCTCCCCACAAGAGCGGAAGAAGGCCAAGCAGGCCTGCAGGGCCACAGCCAAGGAAGCGGCCAAAGCCACCACCGCTATCCCACACTCCCAACGCCAGGAGGACATTGAAACCTTCGCGGCAGAAGCAACTCAGGAATCCATCAACTAATCAGATTGGGAAGCTATGCCGATTGGGCCACCCAATCTGAGGATCTGATGGGTGACTCAATATCACCCAATCGTTGCATCTAAGCTCTGGAGGAAACTGACTTGGGGCCCATCCCAAAAGAAAATTTTTTTTGACCTGCTCAACAATGCACCAAACTTATTGCACCACAAAAAATTTGTCCGATGTCAGGGAAACAAAAAGTGAAGGCTAAAGCCAACACAACTCTTTCTGCAAAAATTAACAAATATCCTGATAGCGTTGCTGCTAACACCCGCGCTGCTGTGAAGGCCCATAGGGATCTAGAGGAGGCTAGTGGACCTGGGTGCCCACCCCCTCGCACCTAAGGTGCAATGGGGGAAACCTTCACTTTAGGGACATTGAATATCGCCGGACTCAAGGCCTCCCCGTCCTGGGCTAGGAAACTGAGTTTTTTACAACAAAATTTACCTGTGGATATCCTGGCCATCCAGGAGTCCCACTGTCCATAAGGTTCCAAGGAAGATTGGAAAACAATGCTCCTCCCATCCCTATCCTTTTGGTCAGAGCACTGTGGGGTGCTAATTCAGAAAAATAATTTTTTTAGAATTTTCATTGTCAGAAACCTTCCTCAATGCCTGAGTCCTCATTGTCACCTTCTCATAGGCTGACGTGGTACATGCTATCATCAACATCTATGCCCCAAATGGTGCATGAGAGCATTGGGAATTTTTCTCATTGGTCAAATCCCTCCCGCTACCCTCAGACCCTTTTGTAGTCAGCGACATGAACTGCTGGCTAAACACTCCAACGGACCGGTGGCCTTCCTCCCACGCCCCCCAGGGCCACATTGAACTTCGCGTTCTAAAAGCCACCCTTGGGCTATTGGATGTGCTGCTGTGGCAAGCCCTACTGCTCAAGAACATGACGCGCCCCCACATCCACAACAGCCAATTAAGGTCCATGTCCCACATCGACTTTATCCTTATGCCAGAGAAATTCCAACCCCACATATCCCACTTTAAAACAACAAAAATGGAATTCTCTGACCATCAACTGGTCTCAATAACCTACCACCTACCTGTCACAGCTGCTAAGGCCCCACATTAGTGAAAAATCCGCCCCTCCGAGCTTGCATCACCAGGATTTTCCACATGGGTGGAATCAGAAACTTTGGCAAAAGAGTTTGTTGCACCGTTTTGTGCGGACCCCATTTCCACATGGGCAACTTTCAAAGATGATACCATCCGCCACTCTCACCACCTCTCCTCCAGATGCTCACAAGCCACATCGGCTGTCATTTCGCGCGCTCTGGCAGAGTTGGCACACCTGGAGTCCAATATCCCAGCTACAGGATACAACTCTGCATGGGGCCAGAAGTGGGCGGAGGCAGCCGCCCACCTCAACGTGCTTAAAAGGCAACACAAACATCGGGTTTGTGTTCAGTACAGGGCCAAATGCATCACAAAAGGTGACAAGTGCAACGCACATTTTTTAAAAAAAAATTTCACACCACGCCAGAGCGTGGCCTGCACACAGGTGCAAAGATCAGATGATTCCATTGTGGATATTCCAGCTGAAGTGACAATAAAAACATAAAAGTATTAATCCAAGTTGTACTGATCCAATCTAATTCAGCCAGCCAAAGTGGCGGAATTTCTTGACAGAGCCCACATCTGCACCATTTTCTGATACCTATAAATAATGAATTTGATTACTCCAAAAGAATTATGGACAGCCATTCGCGGTGCACCAAACTGAAAATGCCAGGCCCAGATGGTATTCCATATGAATTCTATAAAAAGTACTTCAAATATATATCCCCACTACTGTTGGCCTCACTTAACCAGAGCCTTTTGGAAACGCGCCTCCTACCAGGAGGTCAAGAGGCCTTCACCGTCACACTCTTCAAGAAAGGGGACAAGCTAGACTTAGCCAACTGGCGCCCCATTTCTTTAACTAACACGGATACAAAAATTTTAACCAAAATCATGGCTAACCATTTAGGGATTGTAGCATCTGTCACCATCTCCCCAGAACAATTCAGTTACATACCCAGAAGGTCGATTTGGGACAACGTGCACTCTGTGGCCAACGCATGCCAGTCCACAGCCTCTGGGGCACTTGCATTCTTGGACCAACAGAAGGCCTATGATAGAGTAAACTGGGAATACCTCAGGGCCTGCCTCCATTAATTCCACTTACCCTCTCGCTTCATCAACTGGGTGATGCTGCTCACGGAATCTGCAACTATGGCAGTATGTGGCCCTGGCTTCCTAACGGAAGTAGTCCGCCCTCAAAGGGGCTTGCGACAAGGAGACCCCCTTAGCCCACTCTTATACAACTTCAGCCTTGACCCACTACTTCAAAATGCGAATGCCCAACTCACCGGGGTCCATGTGCCAGGCCAAGCCCCAGTCAAGATGATGGCGTTTGCAGACAACTGTGTGGTTGGGGTGTCTAATAATAAAGATGCACGCGCACTTGAAGCTCTCATCCAGGAGTATTCCTGGGTAAGTACACTGCACTGAATGCCTCCAAAACCGAACTCATCCTCATTGGTCAGTTTCAGAACTGCTGGGCCCCAGCAACCAGCGTTCAGCCCAGCCATCTGCTCGCATACGCGCTCGCCCTCCCAGCTCACCCCTCACTGCCCCACTGGTGCTCCCCTTTGTGCCACGCCCTACCATAGGGCCAGTCCGCCATCTGGGCATGTGGGTGGAGGCAGGCAGATACGCATCAGCAGTAATGGAGAGTCATATTCTAGACAACGTGACGAAGTGCATCGCCTCCCTCAGAGCTCACCCTACTTCCCTTACTGGCAGGGTCGTTTTGGCCAACTCTGTGCTCCTCTCCAAAGTCTGGTTTGAAGCCCACGCCATCCCCTTCTCCCCAAGCTTCTTCAAATCCTTGCATGCCCTGTTGCAAGGATGACTATGGTCAGGTCGCCCTCCACCAGTATGGTTAGAGGTCATGTTTGGCCCTCATCAGCATGGTGGCATGGGCCTGCTTGACTTCAGAGCCCATGCGGCCAAGATCTTGGGTAACTGGATTGCGGCCGTCACCACCCCTATGCTCCCCTCCCAACATTGGTCCCGCGCAGCCTGCTCCAACTTCTCCCGCGCCTTGGGCCTCAACAATCCATCGAGCCCCCACTCCCTGATGAAATACCTGGCTTCACACCCATCAGCCACAGGTCCTCACGGTACTAAAGCCCACTACAAACGAATCCTCCTCTCCATGTGGAGCGCTGAGTGGAGAATTCATATTAGTGGACATACAATCCGAAGAGGCCGCCCCTCACCCCTGTTCACACAAGAGGTACAGGGGCTACCCATCCATGATGGCGTAATCCCCACATGGCCCCATGTCCTATCCAGGGTGGACTACCTGGACATGATAAACATCCCTTACTCCATTGAGACCAAAAAACTATCTGGAAATATGCACACCATCCTCTGTTGCAGCCTCAGATCTGTTCCCATGTGTGGCGCTGCCTGAGGCGGGTGTACCATACAGCTGAGCGCTCTAAATGCTTTACACTCATCCTGCGTCGTGTGTGGCCAGTATGGAACGCTGTTCCACCGCCTGGAGAAGTGTCTACCTCCAAAGTGATATGGCGCGAAGTCCAACGTCTGCTTGGCCAGGATCAAACACATCCCTTCAGCCTGTTAAGAGATATGTTTACTTTATCAATGGCCTCCCCCTTCCACCCTCCCTCCATGCTCTGGTGGTTGCAATAGCCATGTGGACTATCCACACGATTGTCTTGGATGCCATCGCAGGCTCCACTCCCACCCTCCCAGAAGATGTCCACAGATTCCAGTCTCATTTGGTGGACCATTTTCAGGCGTGGATGTTTAGATACCTCCCACCACATCGCTGACAGCTGGTCTCCTCCTGGTTCCCAGTTTGGTTCATCAAATCAGACCCTTTCCTCCACACGTGTTCAATTGTGGCTACGGCCCATTCACACGTTCCCTCCCCTCCCCATAAGTGGCGTTCCCGCTGGCAACAAGAGATAGCATCGCTTCTCTGGGGTGCCTTCCATGTTACTAAGTTTTTTCTCTTTTGGGTAGACATTTGGAAGTGTCCATCCCCTGGTTGGCCTTCCTCGCAATAAATTTAAATCTAATTGAGATCTGTTTCTAGATTTAAGTTTAATACAATAATTTCTTAACCTATCTAGCACTGTATTTTGATTCATAGAGTCTATATGCTAATGTTTTCTTTTTTAGTCAAAGTAGTCCCTTTTTATTATAAATTAGAACTTTATTGTTTTTTTTTCTTAGAAATATATAGTATTAATATAAATACTCTAAGGGGAGGATACCCCATTGGTTTAATATGGACCCTATACCACTGCCTCCTTGAGTTCAATTCCAGTACAGAAATCTTGAGTAGGGACGACTATGACTGTGTTGGCATTGCACACTAATGCCCTGAACCAAGATAGCAAATAGCAAGGCGGTCCATGGATTTCCTGGCCTATCATATGCTGCGCATGGAGGTTTTCTGGGTTTTATCCTTGTTTTCCATTAATTTGAATCCCCTTAATCTTCATTGCTGAAGTATCATCCACAGGTCAGCCCACCTTAAATAAAATTTTAAAATATATAACTACTATAGATCTAGATTTATTATTTCCATTTGCCTTTACTTTTTTGTAATTTTTTACAAGTATACTAAAATCATATCTTTAAACTTTCTACAACCCAATCAACTCCAATGTCCTTGACCTCTTTACTAACTGCTCAGTGTGGGGCAGTGGTAAAAACCCCTTGGCCTTTTACTTCTTGAGGTAAACGCGTTTGGACTAGACATACTGTACTCAAAAATTCTTAGATAAGTTTGTTCATCCCGAGGATATTGACCTCCACTTTGCATATTATCATGTGGTGCATCAAATCCCTTCGGTGCTCACCCAGACCAACATGCAATTCAGCCTTTGGGTTAAATATGGGAAACTTTTCCCATTTTTAACAACAAAAATTTGAACTAAAGTAGGTGGTGATTCAGCCTGCTATATTTATTATCTTCTTCTCCTTTAAGAGGTATTTTGGATTGAGCTTCACTTGTGAAGCCAATGCTGCATCTTTGGCAACATTACTCCTGGTATTCCAGGGCACCCCTCTTCCCTCTGCACACCCAGCTCCTAATGGATACCACTGTAAGCTTTAGTTTATGGATTTTTCTACACACCTTTAACCCCAAAAAAAGCTACATAAGTAGCTGATGGATGGTTTAGCAGCCTATAACTCTTAGCCATACTATAGTTTGTGGCCTGAAAAGAGGTCAATTACATAGCTGGGCCTCATTTAGTTGTTATAATCATACCTAATTGTAATAAAATTTTATATTATTCTCTCTCAGTGTTGTTATCCCCTATGCCCCAGATCATCCATTGTGGGCTCATGCGGAAATATGCAGACTATTTTTAATCCTGTTTTGAGTTTGATAACTCAAATTGAAAATTCCCAAGATTGTAGCCTCTACAGGCTCTGGGCACACCACTTTAAAAAATAAGATGCTTATGATCCCACGACTTTTTAGTCTGATACAATCCTACACCGCTCAGAAAAGCTTGTTGCTGCAAAGTTCCCACAACAGCCAATCAGGATGTATGCAAATCAGAACTATCAATAATTCAGTCAATCATGAACCATCTTTGACTATTTTTTAATCCTAAGCTTCATTAATTCACCAACTAAACCTTGATCTTATGCCAATACCCAATCCACTTCAACAAGATTCCTTGGGGCTTATTGGTTGAGGTTTATGAATAGGATGATTTATTAGTCCATTTAAATTAGACGCATAAAACGTTTTTTCATGCAAAATATGACGCCTAATTTACCCTCGTTTTTAGCAACTCAACTTAACGCTGAACCATTCTGCAGTGATCATAAGCTCACTATTAAAGAAGCTGCATTGCTCAGCTATTATCCTTAAGCAAATCTTGTCGCCAAGTTAATGGTGATGCTTTCAGATGGTATTTCACCTCGCAATATCCATATGGCTTTGTCCCTCTTGGTAAGCACAAACTTAGATATATATAAAAGTCAATAATACAATATATTAATTGTTGCAGTGGTTGCGCAGTACCCAAAGTCTTTGATTAACCAGACCAATATTGAGGCTCTTGTCAAACTCCCCAATTCTACCTACAATCCAGAGGAACCAGCTAATTCAAATCAAAGCCAAATACATGTGCGCTTCTTTTTTATATTCCTTCACTAGGAAACATTTAAAAAGCACACAGCTATTGCCACCACTCCCATGCTCTCAACCTTAACTTGTACCTTTTTTGGGATAAGCTAGCTTAAGTCAAGTTTGATCCCCTTGATCCTCCTCCTCTTCCACCATGGTTGTATAATTGTTTCTCTGCTATTCTGCCTGTTTAGTTTTGGTTTTTTGCTAGATCATTTTTTAAAGCTTTTTTTATATTCTTTAAGCAATTAGTAATGTCCAACTCCTGGTTGAATTGCTTAAATAAGCAAAGATGAACCAATATTTACTATAACTATTTTTTAAAAGTAATTGACTTTTAGACCTTGTTGAGATACTTAATATTATTTTGTTGTTATAAATTTAATCAATTACAAAAATGAGAATGTTCTATATATTCTATGTTATATTGATTTTGCTAATCTCATACTATTATTTAGAAGAATCTATATAAACCACTTTTTATATCTTTTTAATTTAAATCTACTAAAATAGGCCCATATACCTATAGCTTTGTCTTGGTTGAAATATTTAATGTGAAGCAAGATTTTATATAATTAATTATCTTTTTTACTGTAGATTTATAGATCTATGTCTTTGAAACAAGAGAAAACAATAAACTTTGGAGAAAATTCAAAATTAATATAAATGGTGATATTATAGAAAAGACACAAAACCACCTAACTGATGTTTTATATAATGTGCTTGCCATAAAATCTTCATTTGAAATCTTTTTTTGTATTTGAGAGGTTAGCTAGTTATCTAAGTTTATGTCAGCATCTGCATAAAGTATACGTAATCCTCTCTAGAAACCAACAAGTAATTCAATACAAATAAATTATTGTGAAAATTATAGCAATTTATCAAGCTATGTTACTTATAGCTTACTAAAAAAATAAAATTTATTTATGCTTTTTAACAGCTTTAAAAATATCTTTTTTAAAATAATTTGTTCTTTAGTACTACTGTACTAAACCAAGAGGGGGTCCTCAATGCATCTTTATTTGCTATGTGCCAAACAAAGGGATGGGAAGATAATAAGTCCTGACATGGTGCTGCTATAAGTCCAGATGACCAGCTTACATATGGATAGAGAGCAATTCACTCACAGGAGTAGGTAAGGGCCCAAGCCCCCAGAGGAACCTCTCTCTAAGATCAGTGATTTAGAACATATAGGTGATGAGCGGATGATAACGCCATGGCTCCTAAAGAAACTTCTTCTCTGTCCCCATCTCATCTTTTGATCTGTTAAAAAAGATTGAAGTGATGTTGTTAATGCTTGGCGTAATGGTCTAATTCCGCTGAGTTGGTTTACATGGGGTACTAGCCTCTGAGCAACCAAATCAGAAGATATGAAGATCACTGACCCTAATAAAAAACCTGATAAATGATACATGGAGTGATCCCCCTATTGACACCTATTAATTTCCTATGTTCACAGTCTTATCTGCACAAAGCTCTCTCAAGACCTCCTCCTCAATCTTTCATTAAACTCTTTAAATATTGGTCTCCCAAGCCAAATGCATCCTCTGCTTTGTAATCTCCAATCCATTTCCCATTTTCTAGGAGTTTTTGTCTATCTCAAAATCTTGATGTTATTTCCTTTGATTTGCCAAATGGTCGACACTTTGATCAATCCACTTTTCATACATATATCCTTTATGTCAATCTTAAGACTCATCTCGACTCCAATTTCTGATCTGCTGGAATGTATAGAGTATCATCCAGTCATATCAACATCTCAACATTACTCCCCTTTGACTGGACAATATGCTCCTAATTGCTTATATGCTTGAAGGAATTTTGCATGAACTAAGTTGATAATCTAACCCCTGAAAATTCCTTAATGGTGACGATGTTAATGCAATCTTCTCAATTATCTCAAATGTCCCAGCCCAAATGTTAGAGAGCATTGTTTTTCCGCCCAAATTATGTTGGTCATGGAATAAGACATAATTTCCTATGGCAAACAGTGGAATTTCACTCCATCTTTTCTGGTTAGCCACCTGATCATGGATCTTATTATCCAAACTGGTTGAATAGGCTTCTGTTTGTAGCTTGATCAGTGTTTCTGTTAGATTTGTCAAATATTGCTGGGGTTCCATACCGCCAGTATCCTCTACACACGAGTAAATCAGGGCAGGCTGAGCTGGATGTTGACCATACAGCAGTTGGAAAGGGCTCTTGCCAATGGATGAATGATAGCTGATATTATATGAAAACACAGCCATAGGTAGGAGGGTACTCCACTCCAAGGGTCAATCCTTCACCAACTTATGAAGTATGTTCACTAAGGTTCCATTGATCCGTTCCGCCATTCCATTTGATTCTAGATAGAAGGGTGTGGTCAAAGCTCCGCGGATTGCCATCAACTTATTCAACCTGAGTTAATGTGCAGAATGAAATAGGTTCTTTTGTCCGTTAAAATGAACTGCGGGCAGCCATGTCACTGTATAATGCACTCCATAATAAACTTGGCTGTAGTGACCGCTCCCATGTTGTTAATTGCCTTGGCCTCCACCCATCTTGTCAAATGATCAATTTCTACAATTATATACTTAGATCGGTTGGCGCCAGTTGGAAGATGTCCCATTACATCAATAGTAATGATATGGCAGACTAACTGGGGCTTAACCAGCTGGTATTTGGTTTTCTTGTGGAATGGATTTTCCACTTGACACTGATGGCAACAACTTTACGTTTCCAGCACATCATAATGCATGCTCGACCAATAGTAGTGGGGTTGTAAAATTCCAATGTTTTCCACAATCCTCCATGTCCTACTGCCCATTGGCATCCTTAATGATTGCAGGTCTAGAGGAAGGTTTAGGGAACCTCAGCGACGAGTCTTCAATCCACTTATATAGTTCCCCCTCACTTAGAAAAGTATCCTACCTAAGTCCATCTAGTACCTTGATTACTTGCAGCAGCTCATCATGATATTTGTTCACCACTATCTTCACATACATAATTTTGGCCAAATCTGCCGTGATGGCAACTGTTGGGAGTCAGGAAAGACAACACACATTTTGATGTTTTGCTCCTGGCCAGTGTACAATCTCAAAATCATACACCTGGAGTTTCAGTACCCAACGCGTGAGTTGTCCTTCAGGTTCATGGAGATTCTGCAGCCAGCGAAAGGGAGCGTGATCTGTCATCACTTGGAATTTTACCCCATGTAGATATAATCAAAACTGTTTGTACGTGTAAATCACTGCCAAGCACTCCCATTCGGTCACAGTGTAGTTTCATTTATGACAGTTCAAGCTTTGATTGCAAAATGTGACAGGGTGCTCAACGCCATCATCATCCTTCTGGGATAATATGCACCTATGCAGAAAGTGATGCATTTTTTGTACTATTAACTGTTTTTAAGGTGGGATGTTGCAAAATAGGTTCACTTGCTAACATGGTTATAACACATTGAAGCATTTTTGGCATCATTCTGTCCAATCAAAAGAGCCATTTTTCTTTAACAACTCAAAGAGTAGTTCCCTGATACAACTGTAATTTGGAATGAATTGTCAGTAGTACCTGGCTATCCTCAGAAACAATTAAATATCCCGTTTATTACCTGGGCAGGTCATCTTGCTTATTGGTCTAAGCTTTGCCAGCTGCATTATAAGACCTTTTAAATCCACTATGAACCCAAGGTATTTAAATTGTTCTTTAAAAGTTACACTTACAAGGCTTGATTTTAATATTAGCATTAGTGAGTTGGTGGAACATTTGTTCCAGATGGGCAAGGTGCTCTGTAAATATTTTCGAGTACACATTGATATAATAAATGTAAACTAAGACTCAGGACAGCTTCAATTCACCTAAAATTTGTATCCATAGCATGCTGGAATGTATCCAGGGCGTTGCACAGACTCTGTGGCATACATGTCAGCTGAAATAGCCTCTTTGAAGTGATGATAGTGCATTTCTCCCATTCTGCCAATTGCAATTCAATCTGCCAGTACCCTGAGATCAAATCCATGGTGGAAAAATAATTTTACGCCCACATGATCCAACGCATCATCAATCCATGAAAGTGGGTAGAAATCCTTCTTCATAATGCGTTTGAGCTTCTGATAGTCAATAACTACCCTATTTGTGCTTTTATTTTTTTACAATGAGCTCCGGCGATGCCCACAGACTGTTTGATAGCTCTATCAACCCTTGTTTGATAAGTTTATCTACCTCGTTGGAGACAACCGCTTCCACCGCCTTTGAACGTCTAATACGCCGCAATTTAATGGGAGGCTATCCCCCATATCTTTCCGATGTACCACCCCTTGGGCGCAACCCAAATCATGATTGTCATATGCAAAAAAGATGAGTCTTTTAAAATAAAGCTTTCGCTTATCTTGCTGTTCCTCTGATAATCTGGTTAGCACTTCATTTAGAACCACTTTCCTTATGCCAAATGATGAATTTGCCATTAGGCCGAGGTTATCACACAATCCAAAATTATGAATAAAATGAGCCTTATCAATAGGAGCCAATTGTAGATAAGCCACCACTTAGTGATGCTGTATCAGTATTGTCTCCTTCTTTAAATTCGCTAGAAATACCTTCACCTCCCCATTCCTAGGTAAAAGTAGCCCTGGAGCCACTTGTGGTTCAATCCATGATTGCTGGTGAGGCCCCATAATCTCCCTGTATAGCCCTTTAGGAACATCAATTTCAAGCTCAGTTCCTACTATACACTGGTGTCCAGATGGTAGACTTAAAGTGATTGCTGCTCGGAGAGGAATCACTTTATACTCATAGATCTGGTTGGGAAGGGCTCTGGTTCTTCACTTCATTCGCCAATATTGGACAGGAATCACCCCATCACTGTATGCCAGATTGATTTGACTGGAGCAGACGGGTCCATTGGGATTCTGCTAGAGGTAAAGTAAATGGGAATCTGTTGTCACAAAATATTTTGGGTTTCTTCCACCATATTTAACACAGCTCCAAATTTCCTCATAAATGTCGAACTAATTAACAGTTATAGTTATTGTTTTGTAGAACCACCGCTGGAACGGAAGCCCTGACCAACCCAATTTGCAAAGGCAACGCGCTATATGCTCCTTCAGACACATTATTCTGTGTCCCCACAGTACCATATACTACTCTGTGGTCCACATCTGGCTTTAACGGAAGCTTAGCCACTAACCTGGTAGAAATTATATTTACAGGGGCCCCAGCGTCTATGATAGCATAAATTTTGTGTTCTGAATGAAAATGTCACAGTAATTGCAATCCAAATAAGAAGAACTACAGTCTTTATTATGTGGACATCTAAAGGCTTTTTGTTACTCAGAAAGGAGGATATGCCCGTACTGACATGAGTAACTATAACAATTTTTAACCAGAATTGCTATGTTAACCCCTACTAGAGAGGCAACGTCCATGGAGGGATCCGCTTTTCTTATACAAGTTTGTTCTAGGATCCGCCATGTATATGGCTTCTGCACATCCTGGAGGAACTCAGAGCTTGGGGGTAAATAATCGCTCTCTGGAATGGAAGCTGGGGTATCTAATGTAGCTGTTGGTATAGCAAGTTGTCCTGCTGAGTTTTGAGTCCTACATAAAGAGATTCTTGAGAATCCTGGGAGACAATTGAATTGGACTTGGCGGAGATAGAGCGTCCCAACTCTACTCCGCTAAAGCTTTTCCCTGCTCAATCATCCTGGATGGCATTGCATACACCTGAGGTTTGCTAGGGCAATTGCTCGCATAATGCCCTCTTTGTCTGCACTGGAAGCAAGCATTCATAAAGGGTTCACGTCTATATCTTGAAGCAGGTGGACCAATTCAAAGATTAATGGTATTATCTAAAGGTTGGGGACAAATCAGCAAAGCATACGTAGGACAAAAAGGATCTGCTGATATATATGATGGACGAATATGTTCCAATGGTTTATAGCTCAGTTGCTGTGGCCCATATCTTGAGGGGTATGCAGCGGTGACAGCAGGAGTTTTTCGTTCTACATTGGGGGTGATGAATGTGGTGGAGAGACAAAAATAAGGTGTTCACAATTCGAATAAGCCCTGCATCTTCATCTAAAATGTGACACATAGCATTATGTAATTCCTGACAAAGTTTGACAGCTGCCATCATCACTATACCAACATCCTCAGTGGATAAAATGTTGGCTCCAATTAACACATGCACTTCTCCTAGAATCGTTCAGTGGATTCTACCAGGGCTCGTTTTGGTGGAACTATATAGTCATGAAGTCAGCATTTTGTTGGGCCATCTTGGCCACACCCCCAAACAGCTGGAGAACAGTCGCTTTCACTTCTTTGTAAGATACTGAGCTATTTGGAAGGAAGCAGGTGACTTGATTGGCACTCTTCATATCCAAAGTAAACAGCAACAGTTTCGCTTTTCACCAATCAGAAGCCCCTTCCACGGCGAATTTAATTGTTTAAAGTAGCCATGCATATTCCCATCACAACTAAAGAGCGGTAATTTCTTGATTTGAACAGCTTCGCCTTGCTCTGAGCTCCAGCCATGAGGAGCAGCCAAATTGGGTTCTGAATGACTAGGGGAAACATACCCTTGTGAGCTATCATAGGGACAGGCAGATAAAATTAAATCCGCCAAAATGGACTCATAAGAAGTAGTGTTGATATAGGGTTTGCTAAGACCCCCAAGAGATACTCGTTGGCTGATCCATAGCATTACTCCCCTGAATCACCACTAACTGCATCACTTCCCCTGGCTCCGGAATGATCAGCAAAGTGTTCATTGATTATCTGTTACACTTTAACCAAATAGCACCTACACTGTCCATCCTGAAATTCCTGTTGTAGCATCCCATATTGATTTTGCGACTTATGACAGAATTCCCTCTCAGAGTCCAGTTTCTGCTCCACTGCCTGTAGCTGTGAGAGAACGTCCTCCACTGTATTCTGCATTCTTTCATGCTGCCTGCCAGCATTATACACTTGTCAATTAGAATATTCTAGTTGATCAATAAGGGCAGCTCTTTCTCGCACTAATTCCTCATTGGCCCGTTGAAGGGTATCCAGTTGTACTTGCATATCCACATACTCTCACATCTCAGTGAATGGAAGAGTAAAGGCTCAACTGCGCCCAGCCTATCTAACAATTTCCAGTTGTGTAACCCATCATATTAACTGGAGATATTCAGGGGATGTCAACAAGGGGATTAGTGCGTTATCTGATTATTGTTGATTACTCCACACTATGTGAAGTTGGCTGAATTCAGCTGCTATAGAACTGACATGATCTGTTACTCTCCGTTCTGTCAGCAATACCCTTTCCCTGATATGAGCTATTGCAGCTTTAAGCATTTCCACCCATACTTCCAGGTCCGTCATAAAGCTCTCAGTGTTGCTTCCCAACATGGTTGTGTACCAAATCCATTCCACTGATAGACCATGCTGACCCAACAATTCACCTATCACTCGAAATAACTAGATTTAATTGTGGCACCAAAACGTCCAACTGGCAGCGGACATCACCAACTTGGTGATCCACCTGTACCAGCGCCCCCTGCAACTACGAAAAAGAGCAATCAGGCAGTCAAGCAGGAGGCGATTATCATTCAGATGGGCTTGAAAAAACCGTAGTACATCCCAATTTCAATATTATGATGAGTCAGCACATTCAGTAGCTGGTGGATATATGGCTGCACATAAGCGACTAAATAACTCTCACTTCCATGAGTACTAAGCTGATGAGACAACCCCGTGGTAGTCACATCCAGATAGGACATATACAATGTGTAGTGGGTTTCCTTGGTCCCATTAATTGTAGAACAAACTCTAAGCATTCTCCCCCACCTCGTCTTCATAGAGTTGATGCCCCCACAGAAGCCATTTCATAATGCCATGCAGCTGCTGAGAGGTCACGTTTCTAGAATGACCTTATTGATCTGCCATTAATTCAGGACAAGTTTCTAGTTGCAAAGAGACCATAGCATCTTCATTATCTGGCTCTATTACTGTAAATAGTACTGTTTTGTCGTTGGATGCTTCTTGTGCTTCCTCAGCATATTGCACATGGAATCTATACAACTTTTGTCATAGCGAGTAAGGGCTGGCCATTTTGTCCTAGCATCAACAAACTACAGTTGACCAGTGGCCCCCTTTAGTGAGCACCACCGTTAATTCTCAGCGTAACAGCTTAATTCTGCTGAGTTGGTTTACACAGGGTATTAGCCACTGAGCAACTGAATTAGATGATATAAAGATCACTGACCCAAATAAAATACCTAGTAAATGATATATGGAGTGATCACCCCTATTGAAACTTTATTAATCTTCTAATAATTGCAGACTTATTTGCAAAAACCTCTCTTAAGACCTCCTCCTCAGTCATTTGTTCAACTCTTTAAATCTCGGTCTCCCAAGCTGGATGCATCCTCTGCTTAGTAAATTCCTATTAGTTTACCCTTTTTTAAAAATTTCCATCTATCTCAAAATCTTGGCATAATTTCCTTTGATTTTCTGAATGGTTGACACTTTGATCGATTCACTTTTCATACACATATCTTTTCCATCAATCTTAAGACTCATCTCAACTTCAATTTCTGATCTGACCGAATGTATAGCAAATTGTCAAGTCCTATCAACTTTTAAACAGAGGTTCAGAGAGGTAGTTCAACTTAAGGACCTCCAGCAGGACCCTCAGGCTCACTTTTTGGGTGGCCTGGTCACTGATCACATTCAAAATGCCCCAATTTATCAAAATTCCTATATGAGCCATATTTCGCCTTAAAAATCTAGATTGGGTTCATTTAAATGGCCCAGATGCAGATTAGCCCGCATATTATGCTTTTTCCACCTAAAATTTGTATGATTAATAATATTGAAAGGATGGGTCCCAGTGAACTGGAATTCACAACCTTCTTGTTTAGCAAATTAACTAAAGTTTGGGAAGATCCAAATTAAATTTCTCTATTATCTGAAGGACATTTTGTAATATTCCAAGTTTCCATCAAATACCTCTGACGCCTTTTCAACCCCCTAAACCATTGTGAAAAGCCCATCCTGCCAATTTGGGTGCCCAGTAGAGGCTTTGTCGCTACTAACGCTCTGCACTCTCTTTTCCTACCCCACTATATAGGCAATCACCCTCTTTAGAGTAGGTTAATTTATTTCTTGAGCTTCCCTCCCCCTTCATTTTATATAATAAATCCCAGACAATTTCTGTAACATTCTTTGTTACAGAATTTGCCTCTAACTGCCTTAATAATTTTGACAAAATTCTGCAGCAATGCATTCTGCCATGCACAAAATAACTTTTACTTTCATGCAGATTCTCCAATCTGCAGATTGGTTGTTTCTCCCTGCTTTTCACGAGATAGTGGACGACTACCTCCATGTTAATGTTTTCTGATCCATTTCACACATTGCAAAGGCCCTTATCTACCTTTTCTAACACAATCCAACTCATTTTGGGCAAAATCTGCACCATTTTTATGATCCATTTGCAATACTTAATAAAATGATCATCCATGTTTGAATATTACTGAACAACTGTGATCTTTCTAGTGGTTGTCGCTCTTCCTGCCTCTATCACCATTGGGGGGGGTGCCCTGGTAAGACCTGCAGTTGCCCCCAGAATAGCCTCTTGCTTGTTATGAGGCATATAGTATGTTTTTGAGCAGATTCATTACTCACTTTAGTCTATTAGAATCTCCCACAAAAGTATTTACTTCTTCTGAGCCTCTGGAAAGCCTGACTGTTCACTGGGCATTAGAACATTCAGCTTGGAAAGCATTTTCTTCCGGTTAGCATGGACCCTGACAGCTGCGGTGTTTGCCTAAGCATCCATATTAGATGTTTAAGAGGGTTCAAGGGGATTTTTGTCCAGTGCAGGCTTCTTCTGGTGGCGGGCAAAGTAAGACAAGGGGGTTTGGAGCATCAGTGATGTGGGAAGAAGAAGAAAGAGATGAAAGTTCTCCTTGTCAATGTGGCCAGAGGTGTGCATTGACTTGACATATTGGGTGTGTTGGTGTAGGAATTGGGGGCCATGTGCTCAATCATGCTCAGTAATTAGTACCAACTGTAACCCTCTGAAATGCTCGCCCCAATTCCACTTTTATCGCACAAGTTCATAGTATCTGCGTTGATTATTATTCTTATTTTTTATTGATCAAATCTGAATAGTATTATATGAGGAACATTAATCAAATTGAGTTCTTGTCTCCAAGTTGAGTAGGAAGTCCATCACTAGACTAGTAAACACACATATACTATTTGAAGGTATCTCTGAAATGGCAGCAAATTCATCCCTACTACCTTCTTCTCTGGTAGGGAATTCTTCTATATTCTCTTCTCGCAGAACCTGGAGATGAACTTGACAGCCAACTTTTAGACAAAGGATATCCTATCCTCAAACTCTTACTAAGGGCTAGCTATACTACAATGTATTAAAAAATAAACAACAATTGTAATTGCTAATCTATTTTTTATTTGAGGGAAAAGCGAGGGTATTTAAAGGGGATTTGGCACCAAACCCTGTTGACTCCTTACTTGAGTAGACAGTGGAGATTGCTGTTTTATCAGCCTTCCTTTGGTCCCAATCTCAAGGACTTCCCCAACAAGATAGTTGAGTCTTATTGCCTTCTAGTCCCTGCAACCTTCTCCAGGTTACCAATAAATGCTTCCTGCATCCATTTTTTACACCATAAGTTGTTTTAGAAGCGTCATCAACACTTAAATACTTTATGAACCCTTCCCATCAATTGGCAACTAACCTCAATTGACTTACACGAATTATTTTAATTATTAATTTAAATTAACAAATTAATTAGTCGCTTATTTTTGGGAATCATCCCGGATGAGAATTAAGAAATCAGGCTTATTAATCTGATGGATCAACCATGTTAAATATCCTAATAATTCATTTGAATGAATCTGTTAACCAATAGATATTATTCAAAAATAGTAACTCCCATGTCCACTAGCAGAACTAATCTCCTAGTGAGATTTTTTATCATAATCTAAGCAGCTAGGTGATAATGGTATATCAAAATTATGACATTTTTAAGAAAAAGTGATAATTTAGGACATGCAATTGATGAACTTGATACATTATCATGTTTGAAAATAGTTGGGGTCAAACTGTGAAGATCTAGCCATAATGATACATGTGCGGCCTGCTGAAAGTGCAATTTTTTCTATATTAAATTTAGCTTTTTTGGGGAAATCATGAGGAAGAATAGGGCTGAATTCCTCACAAAGTGGCTCAATCGCCATCATGGAGAGCTTGGTGGAGAAGGGAGTTGGTGAGGAAGCGGCTGCTTTGATAGCCTTTTTTTTATCAGTTTTATACTTTGGGTTTCCATTGTGAGGATGAAAATGGCGGTGGGGAGTTAAAACATAGGGTTTTATGAATATTTGAACTGGTCACATTTGGGTTTGATTTCATAAGAACTTTATCATTGTCAACCCATCTAGAAAGTTTTAAAAGGATTTAATAATGCCAGCGCTAGCCAGCAACAGGAGTTTGTTGGGTGGCAGATACTGATTGACTACACAAAGTCAGCCACGGGAAATTTAATGGTGCATGAGCCGCAATATGGACCAAAATAGTTCTGGAAGTCAACCCTTGGTTAGTTGGAGCATTGGGAGAAGCGCCCTTGGTAGATGAAAGTGGAGGTAAAATTTACCTTTAAAGAAATTATTTAAAACTATGGTGGAGTTGGCTCCAGAGAGAGGAGCAGCGGAAACAGCTTCCGCAGAGAATGCTAGCCATTTACTCTTTTAATAAACAAGTTCAAAGCATAAAGAACAAATGGCATGACAAATACTGATGTATGCTCAGAAGGGATGATCAGGGGTAGATCTAATCATGATGTGGGGGGTATCATTAGGTGGGTTTCATGACAGAAGTGGCAGATTGTCACAATTGTGTGAGTTCCAGCAAGATGATTGGCGCAATTGGGAACAATGAAGAGCATGGTGTCAATGCGTAGGCAGCCAAGCCCTCAATGAGTTCGTGGTGGAGGCGTTTGGGGAGAGAGAAGAGGGTAAGCTGGACCACAGGTGTGGCCTCATCCAGCAAGCAATTTTGGTTGTCTGGGTTAGATGTATTTTTATAAAAATTAGTGGCCTATGTGCTGCTGCCATGGGATGGGCTTAACAAGTTAAGCTGAGGTCAAAGTACCCCATGAAGGGGCAGAATCTATGAATCTGAGAATTTGTATACCTCTGTGGCAGTCATGAGTATGGCTGTACTCACATAGAGGAAGAGGTTCCCATACTTAACATGAAGGCAAAATTCAGGTTTCTCCAAGGGAGCACCAGGGGCTTCTGGGAACTACCTGTGAGCATGTGAGATGATGAGCTAGGCCCCAAGGTGTGACGTAGTGACCAGAAGGGTTTGTGGGGCTAGCTGTGACAGACCAGGCATGCTTCAACGGTGGCTTAAAATTTTCAGGAGGCGTTTCACTGCACCCCATGCAGGGTCAGCATCCAATAAAGTCAATATGAGCTAGGAGCAGCATGGGTGATAAGGAAGTTGATTGTAAAAACCTTTATGAAATTTAAATCTAATTGATAAAGTGATTGAAGTGAAAAAGGTGTAAAAGAATGTCCATTCATAATAATCCGTTTTTTAGTAAATATATTGGTTTTTATATAAAACTATTATATATACTGTGCAGTGGGTCTTTATTTAGGTCTTAGCATAAAACTAATATGGAGATAAATCTTATTCTGATAAGCAAGTAAGTGGGATTGAACAACAGTAGGGATTAAGCTTGATAAAGTATAAAGTTTAGCTCAATTTCTTTTAGATTTTGTAATGAGTTAATATATCCATATTGTAAAACTCTCAATTTAAGGTACCTAAAGTGGTATGAACTAAGTAAATCTTTAGCTGATAGCATAAAAAGACATCATATTATTATTTATCTCTTTTTTTGTTCTTTTATTCTATTAAATGTTGGGATACTATACTTAAGACTAAATCATCTCATATATTAATAGGATTATACTATAAGGAAAATATTGACATATCACTTCAAGCTACTATGAACTTTATTTGTTTAGTTGGAGAACAGAATTTTTACCTTCACATTATGAGCCATGTGATTCAAGAATTAAAAGTCTATAGGTCTATACATAAGTTTTTTTTTGTTAAAAATTATCTTAAAAGCTCTGTTTTTTGTCATTATTTACAAGCTTTCTATCTACCTCCCAAGTAGGTTGCTATTTTCTCAATTGATTCTATATTACTATATGGTACCAATTAAAGTGCATCTTATGTATATCTATAAATAAAGACCATAATATAGCTCTGTACTAAGCATCATGAAGTAGATAGATCTCAGATGGCTTTCTATAACATTGTGGTTTTTAAATTAATTTTTTTAAATCTAACATAACCTAGATTTACACATTTCCACTTATTGCAAATCCAAAGCCATATTATATTGTATTGTACAAAAAACTAAGCCTATTGACTAATGATTATTAAAAATATTATATTATCTATATATAACCACATATAAACATGCCAAAAAAATTAATCTAATAAGTAAGCTGATATTAGTCTATATGAATATGTGTCATATTAACCCATATAGGCTAATTTATGATTTAAAACAGTTTAGTAAGAATAAAGTCAGAAAATGAGGACTTATATAGATAATAGAAACAAAATTCTTTTAAAATTTGTAATTAATATGGATCTATGATTATGAGACCCAATATTTAGGTAGTAAATTATATAAGTCTTGATCAAAAGTACAATTATATAAGATAGATAACTAAAAATGGTAAAATGGATTTTTTTCTTGCCCTATAAAGGACAGAATATAACTTTGCTTGAATACCTTTTAGATATACCCATGTGAAAAGTTTATGTTTTTATCACTTTCAAGATACTTTATCAGATTGCTGAAATTAATTCTTTATAATACTAGACTCTTGTATTACTTTACAAATCAGAGAGATAATCTAATTTCTTGCATAGACTGCTTTTCTAAAGCCTACTAACAATAAAAATATTGTATTTAAATCACTCTAGATCTTATGAAACACAGTTTTCTGACTTAAAAGTCACTCTCTTTATTTCTAGAGTATTTACTTCTATTACTACATAAACAGATAAATCTAGCGCTACGTTTGATGAACCAGTATATAAAATCATGCCATTTTCAAAGCATATATCTTTGATGACTTAAATTTAATAACAAAAATTTCGCCAGGGTTTCATCTTTGGCATTTTCCAATATCTTAGTGTGCCTTATGTAAATATTAGCAATAAAATGGAGAGTGAAATTAATGATGATATTGATTTGATATAAAATTTTCTTTTATTGAACCATATTTTTAATATTTATTTACCAAAAACTTTATTTTCTCCTGGCATAACTTTCTAAGTGAGTAATGAAAAAAGTAAAACAAATTAACAGCTATGATCTCCTTTAGCCCATTTCAACCCCATATCCTTGGATCCACCACTGGCTACTCAAGTATGGTGCAATAGCAAACCATCATAAAATTTTCTGCATGGCGGGGAACTGTATTTGTACTTAATTATATAGCCTTCCAAAAAACCATGGATAATTTGTTCTTCTCAAAGATCTTGACCTTTGACTTGAATGTACACAAGTGGTACCTTGAAGCAGTATTGTTGCTCCCTTTAGAGTAACATGAAATTCATCTTTACGCTAATATGAGAACCTTTTATCTTTTGCAATAAACTAATCTTTGAACTAAAGCTGGTGTTGATTCATCCTACCATATTAGTTGACTTCTGCCACTAAGAGGTATTATGCTTGGGCTTCACTTGTGAAGTTAATGCTGCAGTTGCAGCAACTTAACTCTGGTATTCAACGGAACTAATCTTCCCAAACATGCACCAAGCTCCCAGCAAATAACACTATAGTGGTACCGTTTTTTATTTGACCAAGTTTCTCCAACCAAAATTCTTTACAAGGAGCTAATGTTTTGATTGACAGCCTCTGGCATCAACCCCTCCTACAATTTTTGGTCCCAAATGAGGTCACCCTTCTCTTTGGGTTTTGAAATCAGTCACAATATGCTCTAATTTCTAGCAATCTTTAAAATCCTCTTGAGTCATCATAATTTCTGCCCCCATCCGTTCTGATACCACATAGAGGGTAGATGAACTATCTGACCGTCCTATTTTATGTTGGATCAATTAATACGTAAGTGCCCTCCCTTAAAGCTTTTGTTAGCCTTAAGTTCACCTCCTTCAGTGATATATAAACAAATGCCCCTGCAACATCTTCTGCTTGATGTACAAATCTAACCCCTCTCTCCCAAATCAGCAGCTTCAGCGGTTCCTGCGTCAGTCAATCAAGTTCCTCCTCAGCCCAGAATTACAAACACCCCAGCCTAATAGGATTTATCTTGGACTTTAAACGTAATCCCAAGCTTCCTTCCATTTGATAGATAAGCCTCAGACTTATGCTGATAATCAAATGCAGTTCATACAACACTTAGAAGATTTTTAGATAAGCTAATAAATTGGGTAATTCTATCAAACCATTCAATATATATCTCAAGCTTTTTTTACATGCTGTGTTTGACGCCCAATTACCCCCTCAATTCTATGCCCCCAGACAAGTGCTGCTCCATTATGAGGCGACCAGCAGCTTTTTGTGAAGCGGCTGCCTCATTCAACTGTAATTCCTTCCATAAAGCTGGTATTAAGTCTGTGGCGTTACTTAAAGGGTATCCCTCTTCCCATACTCTTATCAACCTTAGCCCCTCAGGGCAAGCGCAACCTTTTGATTTTCTAGAAAAGACCAATGACACAAGCCAGAACATTGTAATGATAGTACAGAATTAAAACTCCAAAACAATCACCCTAATGCTTCCACAATCACCAAGCTCCCTAATACCACATTAAGTTGAAGAAGCTCAATCCATTCATATTGGTGGACATATATATAATGAGGTATGTTTGTGATACTTAGCCCTTAGTAATTAAACACTAAATTTAACTGACGCCCCTATGACCTTAACCCCTGACTTTTACCATGCCTTTCACTGGGATGAACAGACACTGACGTGACAAGCTCTAAAACATACCTCCCCTTCCACCATAGATAAGTAAGAGGTTTTATACTTTCCTAATTGGCTGATTGTATTTATAATTTTCAAACACTCTTTTTGGGCGTTTTAGTCTATTTGTTAGGGTTTTTAGTTTCGTTTCACTTTTTGAGCAGTCAGCAATATCTGTCCCCTGGTCATCTCACCTTGAATAAATCAACATAATTCTCAGTTATAGCAGCTAAGTTCAATGTTGCAACTGAGATGCAACTGGGCAAGAGTTGCACAGGTATATTTGCACCCAAAATAGGTATAGTTGTATGAAGACAGTATACCTTGAAACTAACGTAAAGCTGGTTGAAAATAAGCCTTTATTACATATAAATTTTAAAATCTGCTTTAGTATCATAGGGTGCTTCTAGCGGTGAAGATCAATGATGAGCATAATCAAAATTCTTATGATGAAGTAATACCTGAATGTGAGTTACCACTTGTGTCACTTTTCTATTACAAGGCACAACCAATTTTATCAGGCCTAGTGAGTCAGCCTAACCTGAAGAGCCCAAATTTTCTAGTGGTTCCCATTTATAATGAACTAATGGGCTGTTCACATCATTGCTAAAACTGGATGGTCGTTTGTTTAACGTCAGGCAAATCTTAATGATTATCTGTCTAACGTCAGGTACAGTTTTAAAGTATTGATTGGCTGAGTAATTCTGCTTTTTATCAATGAGTGTGGAACTGGTTAGTTCAACTGGGGACTCAATCAGAGGTTTAATAAATACTGATTCTTCCAAAAGTTATTTTCCTATGTGACAGAATAAAAAAATTCTTAAATTTAATGTCAGAAAAAGTTATTAAAATATTTGAAGGCAGATCAATGGGAATCTATTTGATGAAAGATATTGATAGTGGGAAAGGTAAGCGGTGAGGTTTATAGGGCATCTGGAGGTGTTACTACTGTGGTCAATCTCATATGGTTGGTAAACCCAGATCTCAACATTCAAAATTTATCTGATTCATTAGAATGATTTTTTACTATAATAAAAGAAAGTGGCTGTGTATATGTTTGATGCCCAGCCAAAACTACATTGTGTAAAGCTTAAAATTTTTGAACATAGTACAAAAGGAGGTTTGTATGCTCCTCAAACCCAACTTTTATCTTTTTTGATAATAAAACTAAAGGCTTTTCTTTCTCATAACAATCACTTTAGTTACTACAATTTGATTCGAACAGCAAATTTGGATAATCACATACAGGAAAGATGGGTGACTCTATCAATAAAAATAATACAACATGGGATAGCGTTGCAGCGAGTGGTGCACTTAACGGTGCAACTAAGGGCAAGAAACGCCCTGGAGGGGGACCAGGAACCCAATCTGCAAAGAAATCGCAAACTCAGACACTGTCTGGGTTTATGGTATTCACTGTAAAGTACACACAATATATGTACATTCAATTCAACCAACCCTTATCAAAGGTGGAGCACGGGATCAGACTCTTCCTTGGGGATGAGTCACCAACCCTGTGGGAAAACATGTGAGGCACAGCCCTCACTTTTCCCTCACGCAGTGTACGTAGCCACCAACAGCATGAGCTGCAGATGGATCAATATTGGTTTTGAAACAGCTGATGAAGCTGATGCCACAGCAAAAGTCTGTGTGGAAATTGCCCTCCCTGAGGGCAAAAAATTGTGTGCACCGCGCGCACTAGATGGAACAAAGTGAAAACTCTGTTCATCTCTTTTGACTTGTTCCCCACCAACATTTCCTCATAAGGTAATCGAGGAGGAGCTCTGCAAAGGTCTCGTGGCCTACAGAGAAATTCAGCAACTCAAATTACAGCAATTTCACCTGATGCCAACCTATGCATGGTCAAAGCTATCGCTGTAATCAATCCCTTCCCAGAAATGAAAGAGGACTTATCCAGAATTCCCTGCATAGCAGAATTTTACTTTGAAGATGGGGGCCAGTCAGCCGCGTTCCAAGTTACACCGGAGCGCACACCACCCATTTGCAACCACTGTGGCTCACTGGGCCACAAGGAAAACGCATGCCCTGTGAAAGAGGGCTTAATGGAAAATGACTATTGTGAGAAAGCAATGGTCTAAGATAATGAAAACTTCGCCAAAATGACTGATGGTCACCACCCATTCCGCTGGGGTGAAGATGGACTATACTCCATCATGGACTCAGTTACAAGCAAACAACGTAAAGTGGCACAAAAACCCTCAAGTAAGCAGTGGCCAAAGCAGCGGCACATGCGGAGTCCGCCATTTACCACAGACAAATTCAGGAGAATATTTTGGATATTCACCGAACTAACCAATCAGAACAATATGCCCAGGTCAAGAATTTTCACAGTAACCTGAATGAGTCACAAAGCAACATCAGTCATGCACATATTGAGGAACAATGCAACCGCAATTTGGGCGAAAATGCGGTGCACAATTCACCAAAGTTGAACCTCAAAAATACAAAATCCAATCAACAATCTGCATCAAATCAACATGAGACCTGTGCAGAGAAAGTTGACGCAAATGCAAAAAACCGCAATTCTATTGAATCATTGGGTCAGATCAAAGGAACCAACAATGGTAGTGAAAGAATTGGAGTACAGACGCGGAGCATGGTCAAAATGAGCTTTGGTTGGATAGGGCCAGAGGGCCCTCCCAACCGCTCCTGAGGCGCTGCAAGCACCTTAGTGTCAATAGGGATGCTAAACTTCACGGGAGCCAGGGCTCATACGTCCCAAGCCAAAAAGCTGGAATTCCTGCGAAAACCCCTTGTAGACATCTTGGCCATCCAAGAAACCCACTGTCTACAAGGGGAAGAAGAATCCTGGTCAACCAGGGTCACACCATCACAATCAGTATGGACGTCTCACTGTGGGGTAATCAAAAACAACAAAAAATTTTAAAATTACAAATTCATCATCACATTAGCATGGTCAAGTTCTGGTAGCAACAATCACGTGCCAAGAGGAAATAATTTTGATAGCATGTATCTATGCACCGTGCACTGCAACTGAGAGAAAACAACATTTTAGAAAATTCATACTCTCACCCTCCCACCAGATACCATTATGTTAGGCGATTTCAACTGCTGGGATAACCCTGATACAGATCAATGGCCTAATCTCAGGGGATACCCACCTGGACACATTGAATTCCGCACAATGAAGGCATCTCTTGGCTTACAGGATGCTCTTCTCCCCAATTCACCACTCCTTCCCCACATGACGCAGCCCAACATACGCGAGGGAGTGCTCATATCTTTGAGTCACATTGACCACATCCTCATCCCACAATCCCAATGCTCAAGAATCTCCAAATTTATAACAAAAAAGATCAATTTTTCTGACCACTGATTAATTACGTTGCAGTTAACGCCAACCCAATCCCACACACAAATGTCGCACTGGAGAAAGTTGCAACCAAAAGATATAAAATTGCCCAAGATATCTGATTGGGTTGAAAACAAGGCTACAAACCCAGAATTCACAACCCCATTCACTTCAGACCCCATTGGAACATGGGAAAATTTCAAAAAGGATTTAATCAACAAAACCCAATATATTGCATCACGTAAGTACACCGCAGACACAGCCACAATCAAGTGCACCTTGGCGGAACTAGACCACCTGGAAATAAATACTCCAAGATCTGGCTATAGCCCTAACTGGGGACGCAAATGGGCAGAAATTTCTGCCTGACTTAACAACCTCATTTTCGAACATCAACACAGAATCAAAGTATTGAATGAAGGTAAGTTCATAAAGGAAGGCGAAACCTGTTTGACATACTTTTTCTGCCAATTCCACTCCCGCGGAAACCAGCCCACATGCACACAGGTCCACAAGACCAACGGCACTGTGGCAACTGACCCTGAGGAGGTCAAGGCGGAAGTACACCGCTATTACACCAAATTATATCGTGAAACACCAACAGATTCACAAAAAATTAAAGAATTTATAAAACCTGCTGATCTACAAAGTACACCACCAAATTACAATATACTATCCCTAATTACATGGGAGGAGATTTAGGAGACAATTCGCGGTGCATCACGTAGGAAATGCCCAGGGCCTGATGGGATACCCTACGAATTTTACAAAAAATATTTTTAACAAATCATCCCCCTCCTATTGGAGTCTATGAACCAAAGCTTGTTGGAAACACGCCTATTATCAGGAGGCCATGAATCCTACATTATAACCTTGTATAAAAAGGGTGATAAGCTGGACCTGGCCAACTGGCGCCCAATTGCACTCTCCAACACTGACACAAAAATTCTAACAAAAATTTTAGCAGCTAGATTAGGTGCAATTGTATCTGACGTCCTATCAATCAACAAGTTTGGGGTTATACCAGGGCGATCAATCTGGAACAACATTCACCCTGTTACAAACATTTGCCAATCCAAAGCAACTGGTCCCCTGGTCTTCTTGGATCAGGAAAAGGCGTATGACCGTGTTAGCTGGCCATACCTAAAAGAATGTCTACATGTCTTCAAACTCCCACCAATAATTATAAAATGGGCGATGCACCTAACAGAATCTGCAACCATGGCTGTATGCGGCCCTGGATTCCTAACAAAAAATATCAAACCACACAGAGGGCTCAAACAAGGGGATCCCCTCAGCCCACTGCTATACAATTTCAGCTTTGACCCAAATCTCCGAGTAACTGACTCACGTCTCATGGGGATAACCGCACAAGGACAACCAACAGTCAAGATACTGGCCTTTGCAGATGACTGCATAGCAGGTATAGCAAACAATGAAGATGTCCGACAGCTGGAACGCACTCTAGAGGAATACTCCAAGGTGAGCAGTGCATCGCTCAACAAAAGGAAGAAAGAAATCATCCTCTTAGGCAAATACAAAAACAATTTGGCCACAACATCAGAACCTCATACCAACACTTGAAGAAAAAACCCAATTATATTACCCTTTGCAACACCTCCCACCACCACTCCTGTCTGACACCTTGGAATCTGGCTAGAATCAGGGGGATATGCTAGTGAGACAATGTAAAGTAACCTATTACAACAGGTATCCAAACGCGTCGCCTCCCTCAAGGGAAGAACCCCCAGGACTAACAGGACGAGTTACAGTTGCTAAATCGCTCATCCTCCCAATACTGTGGTACCAGGCCCATGCGATAGCCTTCTCACCTACCTTTATAACCTCAATTCACGCGCTTATCCAGGGCTGGCTGTGGCCTGGCTCTCACCCTCCTATACGGATGGAAACATTATTTGGCCCACGCTCAAGCGGAGGCATGGGACTAATAGATTTTGAGAGCCACGCCAATCACATCCTAGGTACCTGGATAAAGGAAATCCTTGCTCCAGACCTCCCACAACAACATTGGTCCAGAGCAGCAAGGACTAACTTTGCACAGGCGCTCAAATTAACCATCTCACAAAGTCCACCCAGACTACTTTCATACCTTGCCAAGCACCCTACTGCAACGGGTCTGCATGGAACCTCCTCTCATTTCAAACATATCCTTTGAACTATCCGCTGTATGGGATGGACCATAGGGAACATGGGTACTATACAGGGAAGGGGACGACCCAGCCCCCAATATAAATTAAGAAACCCAGAAAACCACCCCCAGAGAGATATGCTCGCAACAACCCCAAGCATAGCTAGGATAGAATACCTAGATGTGCTGGACATTCCCTATGATTTAACCACACAGAAAGCAATGTGGAAAATGACACACCACCCACTCCTACAACTAAGGATAAGAGCAAACGCCTGGCGCTGTTTGAGAAGGACCTATAGGACAGCGGACCGCTCCAACTCCCTCCACAAAACATGTGCAGTATGTGGAGGGGAGGGATCCCTACATCACCGCCTAGAAACATGCCCCCCAACCAAAGCTATATGGCAGGAAGTCGCACGCCTGCTTAAGATCCAAAATAAAGAAAAATTCTCGATATCAAAGAGCATCATCACGCTTCAGATCGAGTCACCAATTTCATCTACCCTCTGTTCCCTAATAATATTCATTGCAATGTGGACAATCCACACAATTGCATTAGATGCGTTCAAGGGCACAGTCCCAACCATTTATGGGGTTATTAACAGATTCCATGTCCACTTAATAGAGCACTTCCATTCCTGGCTCTATGGCTATATGAGACCAAAGCAAGAAGCGCTCATAGAATCATGGTTCCCACTCTGGTTCCTCCACACAGACCCTTTCCTTCACACCTGCTCCATAGCAGGGGAAACCCCCTCAGAGTAGTGCACCAACCTCCCATACCTGGCAGTCCCGCTGGAAAAAGGGGTAACTTGAGTACCCTGGGGTGCCTAATTTTATGTTTGTCAGTTATTTCTTTAGTTTTACATATATTTGGTAATGTCCATTCCCTGGTCAGCTTACCTCGGTTAATTAAAAAAAAGATAATAAAACTAAATTTTATGGTAAAAGGAAAGGATTTTATATATGATTTTAAGTAGTCTATGTTGGTACAACTGAGCAGTTCTTTTTTAGTAATATAGTAATTTTCATTGGTTCACTAAGAGGTTGTTGGTCATTTTGTTATTTAATAGACAAAATGGTTTAAGTAAGCATATAGTGATTTATTTAAGTAATAGGTTGATTGGTGTTGATAAGCAGTTTGTAATTATTATAGAAATCAAAATGATCTGGACCAAGTATTTTGTGGGTTTTAGTTGATTCTATAGGTAAAATTAGTTTTGGCAAATTTTAGTGGTTTAGTTAGCTTAATAGTATCAGATTAGTTTTGCTGAGCCTTATTCTTATTAAGTTAAGTTTATAGGCTTTATTTACATTATAAAGTTATTAAAGGTAATCTACTAATATAAAATACAAGATAATCATGTAATATTTCAAAAAATAATAAGTGAGTAAATCTGTGCTACCTGCTAGTTGATAATATTATCAAAGCTAATTAAGTCTAAATTTATAACATCATATTACTATCACACCTATCACATTACTATTAGCAATCAGATGCCTCAGCGACAAGCTTGTATGACCATAACCCAAAGTTAGAATGATTAAACTAAGCAACGAAAACAGAGCAGAATAGTATATGAAAATCTCAGTTACTAGAAATACAAGTCATATATCTGTTTTGTTTAATAATGATCAGGACAAAGCACATATACTAGTTAAAAGATTGTCCAGTACTTAATTAGTGATCTAATAAAATAATAAAAAGTATTATGGCGCTTTATACTAATACTAGTACTTAGTAAGTAAAGACTTTAGTTTTATAAATAATTTATTCATTTTATAAAATCAATGAGGGGACACTAGCAAAATCAATACATATCGTGAGTAGGACACTTTAAAAAGAGTATTAAATTTAATAAATCCAGACAATCACTTGTATCTATTAAGCATCAAATACCTAGTAAATTTAGCTTTTATTTTTCAACTTTCTTAATGTTACTTTGGGAACTTTTACAATAAAGTAAAGGAACAAACTATGAATTGATATAGAAAATCAGAAATTAAAAAATATAGTAGAAGATAAATAAGGCTTTTAATTAAACTAAAAAAAGGCCAGTTAAATCTATTTTACTATAAAGAGAAACTACTAGGCAATACACTAAGTAAAAATTAAATTGTAGAGGATTAAACTGAAAGATAATGCCAGCACTGCAACTGAGACAGGGTTAAATAGGGGGATAGGCCACAAAGCTTCTCAAAGTTAGACGTGTTTTTTTGATTAATTAAATTAAAGGGCCTAAACTATTGGGATGGTATTAGTTGCTGAAAAACCTCAAATATATAATTTGAGTTTTTCTAGCTTATTTATAGTTATAAAATTTTCTACTTGCTCTGCTTGGCGTAACTTTCCGAGAAATTTATTTGCATAATTAAAACAAACACTTAATCATACACCAAAGTCTTGCTCTGATGTTGTTGGATCCACCACTGACTGTCCCAGCGTGGGGCAGCGGCAAAACTCCCCCTCCATTTTCCATCTGACAGGAAAACGCGCTCAGACTGGCTCACCCAGTCATTCCAAACCCTTGGGATGATTTGTTCCTCCCAAGGATCTTGATTCCCATCTTGCATGAACCCAAGTGGTGACCCACTGCCCTCTGGTGCTCCCCCAGAGCAACATGCATTTTGGCCTTAGGGTCAAATATGGGAAATTCATCCCCTACGATGACCAAGCCATTATCAATATGGCTCAGGCAGTGATGACACCAGCCTGTTTTATTGACTTCTGCCCCTATAAGGGGTACTTTTATCTTGGCTTCCCCTTTGAAGCTAATGCAGCCACTGCAGCAATGGTGTCATTAGTATTTAATAATATTCCCCTTCCCACAACAAGGACCCAGCTCCCAACGGACACCACCTTGGTGGTCCAGTTCGCTGGTTTGCCCACCCACCTCCCCCATGATGTGCTCCACCAGGAGCTGATGGAAGGTTTGGCAGCCTACAGCACCAACCCCATCTTACAATTTGTGGTCCCAAATGGGGCCACACGCCTCGCTGGGCCTCAGGCATATGCCACAATCAGCCCTGAATTTACAAAAATTTATATGGCAATTCCCCCTTGTGCTACCATCCCATCTGCCCTTGACCATCCATTCTGGGCCCACGTTGAGGGAGGATGGACTAGTCCATCCTGTTTTGAGTTAGACCACTCAAACGCAAATGCCCATACTCAGAAACTTATGTGACGCTGAAAGTTTTCCTGATGCCCACCAATCTTCCGCCCACCCCACGCCAACTCCAACATGGGGTATGATCCTACCTTCCCCTCCTCCAATGCCTGATGCTGCAGCTGCACCTACAGCCACCAATCAGCA
>JAKSZP010016431.1:0-43753 GCA_022478985.1 Massospora cicadina | reverse complement strand
ATTAGAGTGACTCTTCTCTGTCCATTCGTTTTGGGAAGCTTCTATAGTCTCCAGCTTGACCTTGATCAATGATACTTATGATCTACTCATTGGGACGCAGTTTATGATTGAATATGAAGGTGTTATTAACTTGAAGCAGGGCTATCTCTCCTTGCTTAACTATTAGGTTCCTCTGATTCTGAATAATGATGAGCTTAATAAAAAAGATTATGCTTTTACAGTTGAGTATCCCTCTTCCACTTTATCCCTGCATTACACCACAGCAGGCATACAAAAAAAATGTTACCTCCATCAGTAGACGCCCTGGAAGATATTCCTTTCTATGCTTCTGAAGAAGTGGTCACTAAGGCTTGGAAACAATTTGTATTTGACACAAAGATTACCATGAAAATCACAAAAAACTGCCTACTGCACCTCATTAGCATAGATGAAGTTAGTCCTTAAGAGTCCAGAGTTTTTCCAGGCGTGTTAGACCCGCCTATAATCATCCTATTGACCTCCTACTAGGAAATCTCACCAAGAAGAATATTGTGGTAAAAAAGCACCTTGAATGCGGAAGAGGTCTGCTTTTACCCATTGAGGACATCAAGAAAGTATACTGTATTGGGTCTATGGCTGATATGGGCTTACCTGCCAACCAATAATTATGTACCATACCTTCTGTTCAAATCCCCAATGAGCTAACCCCAGCTGATCTGGATAAAGTCCACACACTGCTCTAGGCCTACAAAGACATTTTCTCTAAATCTGACAATGACTATGGGCACATGAGGTAGTGGGCTCATTAATTAATGTTGAGGATGCTTGACCCATTCACTTCAAACCCTACTACAAATCCAATCCTGAGGAGCAACAGATGCGGACGGAGCTCAAACAGCTGCTGGACGCTGGATTGCTGATGCCATCACAAAACACTTGGTCATCCCCTCTCCTATTAATAAAGAAGAAAAATGGAGGTCATTGGGTAGTTTTGGACTATTACAAATTAAACAACTCCACAAAGAAGGATAGTTATTCTCTCCCTCATATTGATGATGCTCTGGTCCAACTCTCTGGTTCTAAATCCTTCTTATCCATGGACATGGCTAGTGGTTATTGGCAAATGTACCTTTCTCCCCAGACCAGTACAAATGTGCTCTTATTTTCAGTGAGAATCTCTTCTAACTAATCAACTACCATGGGTTGTGTAATGCACCCACCACTTTCCAATGGGTGATGGATCACATTCTCCAGGATCTCAAGCTAAGCTGTGTGATTGTCTATTTTGATGACTGTTGGGATTCTCAACAGTTTAAATGAAGCCTCGACTTGAGGCCGCGATCTTGTTACTTGTTTTGGGCAATATAAACATATATCTACTATTATTAATCTACCAATCGATGCTTTGTTGGTCTAAAGCCCAAAATCATCATTAACTTCAATTTACTTAGCATCGTCCAAATTCAATTAATATTGGACAAACTTGAGATAAATTATAATCAAACTGCTCCACTAATTGATAATTCTGGCTGATAAACTATCACAAATTTTATTCTACCCTGGAGGGGACGCATCCCTTATTTCAATGTTATCTTATCTCAAACTTCACCTTATCTTATGAGTACTTTATCTGTTACCTACTTCTTTTTATCCTCTAAAAGATTTAGGATATTATTTTCTAATCTATTAAAACTTCCAACAGGACTTGCGCTGATCATTCCTTATATCCCTTATTTTATCCCTTATTTTACTAGCATTATTTAAGGTGCAAATGATTTACTCAATAAAATAACTTTTACACTTCTACCTTTAATTAGGCTCTCTGTAAAGTTCACTCTTGTTTTTGGGACCTCTGAATCAGTGTGGTTAAGTCCCTAACTCTTAACTTTTGGGACCTCTGAACCTGCCTAGGTTAAGTCCCTAATTATTAACTATTAGGACCTATGAATCTGTTGTTAAGGTTAAATCATACTCTCGCCTGTCCATCTCAGCAAGCTTCGAAGGACCCGCCTTCAGACCTCCCTCAGTCCCAACAATGACATCGCCATCTTTTCCAAGACTTTCAATGAACACCTCACACATCTAAAAAGGTGTTTCAACGCTTGTGGGCATCTAATATCAAACTAAAACCCTCCAAATGCTCATTCTTCCAGAGATAGCTAGATCTCCTTGGACATGCTATCTCAAAAGATGAATAAAAAACACTACAAGATAAAGTCAAAGCAATATTCAAGATGCCTGCGCCTAAAACCCTTTGTAATAACCAGGTATTCTTGGGCATGATGGAGGACTATCATCAATTTATCCCAAAATTTGCCCAGCTCAGAGAGCCCCTTGTCCGCCTCCTGGCTAAGAACACCCCCTTCTATTGGAGTGCTGACAAAAAGGCCGCGTTTGAGACCCTGAAGGAACTATTGCAAAAAAGGCTGTTACTCCACCACCCTGACTACAACAAACCCTTCATGTTGCTCACGGATGCTTCTGATTACGATGTTGGAGCTATATTGGCTCAATTGGATGAGCATGGGGTCAATCACACATGTCTTACTTTAGAAAAATGCTTTTAAAAAACTGAGCATAACTACGGCATCACTGAGAAAGAGTGCTTGGCTGTCCTACTTGCTAAAAAACATTACCACCCATTATTATATGGGCTCCCTTCAAAGTGATCACAGGCCACGCCTCTCTAAAGTGGTTGCAGAATATAAAGGGCCCTATGAAGCGGTTGGTTCACTGGGCTCTGAAGCTCCAGCATTATGATATGACTCTTAAGCAGCGGGCGGAAATGTGCCACATGAATGTAATGGGTTAACGTAACTGCCCGTTCTTCACTTAGACAATAGTGAAGCTGAGAGATTACATGATCTCCTCATGACTCCTGACGCATGGGCTAATAAAGATGAACCAGTACAAAAAATGATAGCTTGACACTCCTGAAACACCAAGGTGGAAAGTGGGAAGTTATATAAGAAAGTAAGAGTAAATTGGTTGCTCAACCTCCGGGCATCAGAGCGAGTTTTTGTCATCTTAGAGTCTCACACTATCATGAGGCATGGAAAAGTGCGCGTAAAACCTATTAGTGGGTGAAAGAGCGTTACTACTGGGAGGGCATCATGGAAACCATGCGTGAAGCCTTGGATGTCTGCCTGACCTGTAAAAACAATCCAGCTACAAGAACTGATATCAGTAATAACAAATGACGCCCCAACAACCCTTCTACACCATAAGTTTGGATGTGGTAGGTCCTCTCCCTCAGCCCACAGGTGGCAATCACTATAATTTTGTTGGTATTGATCATTTCACCAAATGGTTTGAAGCTGTTGCTCTCCCCGCTCAGACTTCTTAAGCCACGGCCACCTTCTTACAACAGTACATTTTCACACTGAATGGGTGCACCAGGTCCTCCTATGTGACAATGGGAAAAATTTTATCTCCCAAGTGGTAAAACTCCTCACCACCTCTATAAAAACACAACAACTCTTCTTGGCCTCTATAACCCATCCACAAATAGTGTCATAGAAAGAGTTAATGGAACCCTGGTCTTAATACTTCACAAAATGGCCACTTAAGACCCTCTTTACTGGGATCTTTACTTACCCGGTGCTCTCATGGCTTACCATATTAGCAACCATCACATCCTCAAGATGTCCCCTTTCCTTGTGTTATATGGGCGAGAACCTGGGGTGCCAGCATTACTAGCCAAGAATATTTTCACTGACAGGACTGAACCTAAGAAAGACATGAAAAAGTTGGCCCAATACATCATAAAATTGCAATCAGAGGCCATGACTAATTTAGCAAAAATTGTAAACAATGAAGGCTAAGCCACAAATGAGCTCTAGGACCCTCTTCATTCCTTTCAAGTATCTGACTTGGTACTGTATTATCACAACTGCATCATGTCTATAAAGGAAAAGCTTGGGTCCATCTTTGAAGGGACATTTACTATCATCTATAAGTGAGGGGATGAGTATTACATAAGTCCCTCACTTCTGGCCTTACCATTAACTGGGTACATGGAAGGTTCTTGCGACCTTATTCACCCCCTACCACTCTTGAAGGGTTTTATGTCAGACAATTACATGTCCAATGTATTTAGGAAGAGTGGTTCAGAGGAAAATAATAAAAACATCAGCCAAAAGACCCTGTTCAATTCCCATTGGAACCCCTCAAATTAGGGTAACACTTTTAATAATAATTGAGTAAACAAAATTGAATTCAGGCAGTCAGATTGCACTAAATCATCTGCCGAATTTGAAAAGTTCATCACAGGCTTCTCTCCAGACCACTTCCAATTTAATGCATCCTACACTTCAGAGACTGGCCCCTTTTATAGGGTCAGAGGGGGTCCACCAAAGTGCAAAAATTTTCAGCCCACTGATTGAGTAAAATACATGAAAACCTTACCGCACAGACTTATCTTATCTGCCCTCCATCAGCTATCTCATCAAAGTAAACTAAGTCTTCTGAGCTCTGATAGGTTGAATAGTAATATTCTTAAATCTGGAATTTGCTAAGCAATCTGAATTTTGAGCCTCAACATTTTAAATACAAGTATCAATTTATAAATAGGGTTCTCTTTTACCCTCACACAGCAACTAATAAAATCTATAAAGATCAACCCTTTTAGTATTTACTAGTTTTTGTTATTTTCTTATAAGTGATGAGAAAAAACCCCTAAATTACATTGTTGGATTTAGATTTTCCACTGCCACCTCTCCGCATCAATTTACAATCTATGACCTCAAATCCACCACCTGCTGCCCCAGTGTGGGGTGGCGGTGCTCCACCTGCTAGCGTTTACCGCCTAGCAGGCAAAAGCGTGTGGACTGGCTCATCCAGTCCACCAAATTCATCCATCCGCTATGTTCCTCCAAGGGACTTAGCACTCCACCTTGCATGAGTCCATTCAACCCATCCCATCCCTTAGTCCTACCTCAATCCACTATCCACTTTTGCCTCCATGTTGAGTATGGACGTCTCTTCCCATATTTTGACAAAGCAATAATTGGGCTAGCAATTGCCACCTTTGCACTGGTAGGATTTATCAACTTTTGCTTTACAAAGGCTATTTTGATATAGTCTTCCCCACTGAAGAGAACGTGACCACTTAAGCAGCTACACCCTTTTATATATAAACATCCCCATTACCACAACCTGAAAACGTCTCCCAGATGATACCAAACTCATGGTGACCTTTGCAAACCTCCCCTCACTCCTTCCCCCTCAAACACTTTATGAGGATTGATGTCAGGGCTGTCCACTTATGGCAAAAACCCCATCCTCCAATTTATTGTCCCAAGTGGGACTGAGCGCCTCACAGCACCTTTGGAAATGGCCACCATTACCCCCACCAGCTGACATAGTCCAGCACATCCCACCGCGTGCCTACATCCCATCCACACCTGACAATTTCTTTTGGGCTCGCATTGACAATGGCCTCAAAGTTTGCCCCCTCTGCCATGAATTGGACCATACCAAAAATCACATGTTGATACAATTCAAACACTGCAAAAACCGCCAACCCCACCCATGGGGCCACACCAACAGCGTTTGAGTGGTGATTTTGGATGCCTCCGCCCCCAGGTTGTGCATTTGATGAATCAGCAGCAAAATCTAGCAAACCAAATCCAAGCTGGCCAATTTACGCCCATGTCAACCAATCAGGAGCAAATTTGGACCCATTTTCAATACAAAAAATTTCCTGCCCAAAGCTTACTCAACCACAGCCACCTATCACCAAATCAATCCAAGTCAACCAAAATCCCTGGAGCTTATTGGATGAAGTGACCAAATCTGGTGAAATTGCCTCAGCACCAGATTTTTCAATTGATTTATAACCTTATCTGAATTCAAACTTAGATGCACCACTCCCGCCCAACCATTATGTCCCCAAACCCAATGCTACCCTTTCCAAAACGACCACCAGCTTGCCAAGGCCGTGGTGGACTCAACTGATATTGCCATCTTAGTGAAACCATGGCAAATTTTTGTCGCTGAATTTAAGAAAGGACTGCATATTACCCATCCCCCCAATTTCTCTGCTATTGCAAAAGAGGAAATCAAACGCCTCTATGAAACTGCCACCACCGCTGTAAAACATGTTGCTGAACTGGAAGATTTCATCATCCACATATATCACCAAAGCCAACATTGTGAATTTAGCACAGATTTCTGATTCCCACATCCAAGCTGAACATTATGTTGTTGAACTCATGGAGGCTATGATCCAGGCCCAAATTGTCAATCTCAATAACTATCTATTTCACCTCAACCCTCATCCCACAAATGCCCCAACCCCCTTGCTATCAGCATTAATCCGCCTCTTCAATGCTGAACCCAATGATCCGCCTGATTTCCCCTCCCTGTCAGGGCAAAGCCTGACATGAAAGATATCCCTGATACATCAGTTCTTATTAATGGAATATATGATATATGTAATCAGTTTAAACAATCAAAAATGATAGAAAAATCACATAGCAAACAGATAACGAGTCAGATGAGTCAGACAAGTCAAATCAAGCCTATCGAATTGAATCAAACATTGGAACACCTGGGGCCAGGTCTTAGTATTCCAAACTAGGCAGTTGACTACTAGTATAAGCTTTGGTTATCTAAGACAGGAGGAGCCTAAAGAATTTAAAGCAAGATAAGAATCAATTAAGCCCAAAAGCTAGTTCAATTATTCTGAAAAGTGAATATAAGCTGAATATTTCTAGAATCATTCCTTGCAGTCAATAAAGTTAAGATGCTTCTATATACTCATTTAATTTACTTGTTTCCAATCCTTAGTAAGGCACAAGGATCTTTATTATCAAGAATATATCAATCACAGGGGGTGGAAGGCGAGTTGGTTGGGCATACAGCTACCAACCTGAAGGTTGCAGGTTCGATTCCCGCCATTTGCACATCAATTGGGGTGCCAGCCAAAGAAAGCTATTGGCAGTTAGTAGGTCTAATAACACGAAAACCTTACCCATGTTGCAACCAGAAAAATTTGAGTCCCAATCCTGAGGTGGAAAAACTTTCTTCGATGGAGTTGACCCTATTCAGGTTTCATGTTATTTATTGCTTTTGTTTCTTTCTTTTGGTAATGCCTGTCCCCTGGTCGGCTTGCCTTGGTTAAAAAAAGATTATATCAATCACATACCTCTGAAAATCCAAATATTTCCTCTAACACAATTTCACAATTACCCACTATCACTGGTATCCCGGCCCTAACAGGGGTTTGTCTAGCTGAAGCTCTACAACCCATATTAGGGCCCAATAGACCTATATTTAGAGTCATTATATTATTTATCCGCATCCTTCCCTTGTTATACTGGACTCTTAGCTCAGGAATGGCAAGTCCACGAGTTGCTATGTCAGACTGGGTTACAGATATTCTAGTCCCTGACAAATTGACTGCCAACCAAACAAAATATTACACCCTTTCCCTTAGGCTACTAGGTGCAATAACTGTATATATATTGTTAAAGGCCTATAGTAAAATTAAGGTGCGCTTAAATTTTTCTGAGTCTCAATCAGATGATCTAGCAAGGAACTCAAGAAGACCCAGCCAAGTGCAGACTGTGACAGTAGCTAATCATGCTATTCCCTTTAGTTCCACAATAAACTTGCCTGAAAAATTGACACTCTCAGCTATAAAGGGAGAACTGGCTTTATTAATTGCACAATTCAGAATATACCTCAACACTTATCACAATGATGCATGAAAAGTGATGGCAATAGGTTCCTAACTCACTGGGGATGCACTTAGTTGGTTTGTAGAGGCTCTTGAAGAAGATGGAAATCTTTGCACTGATTATGAGTCTTTTAAAAAGTCGAATTTTAGCTGCTGAAACACCAGCTGGATCAAGATTACAAGCACGTATAGCCCTACTGAAGCTAAGACAGGAAGATCAAGCTATGGAGGATTATAAGAAAATTTTTTGATGCGTTTCATATAGCTGATTTAGATTTTGAGATGGGTTCACTTCTCTTTCGCCAAGGCTTAAATGACTTTTGGACATAATTGGTTATACATCATCCAATCACTATGCCTCTTCAGGATTTAATTGAGACCACAACAAAGCTGATGTTTGAAGCACCTACTAATTCAAATAAAAATAAGGAAAAAAACTTATCAGAACCAATCATCAACAACGTTGGGCCAAAGAAAAGCTATGTTATAATTGCCACAAGCCTGGTCATTATAAAAATGAATTCTCAGAGAAAAACGTTTCTGCTAAATCTCCATTAAAGAACAATGTTCAGCCTTATCCTATTTTATATGTAGCTCTAAGCCATGACGAATACAAAGAATGTACAGAGGTTTTAATAGATACAGGCGCATCTAGAAATTTCATCTCTGAGAAATTACTAGAAGGTTTAAAATGTACAAAAGGAATTGATTCACTTGATTTAACTCTTGGGAATGGGGAGATTAACAACACCTATCATTCTGATCAGCCCATTAGGCTTCATATTGGTTCCTATACCTCAGATGTTAAGTTCTGGGTGCTTAAGGAAACTACTCAACCAGTAATACTTAGATATAACTGGACATGTCATATGAAACTTCAGTACCAGTATGAGAATCATGCCGTTGTTAGCTTTAATGGGAAAAAGGAAATTTGGCCTTTGATTAAAGAAAGATGCTCTGGGCTGTTAATTGCTGATACTCCAATTATAGAGTTGAAGTCCTGTAAAGCAACTATTCCTAAGTACTTAAGGCAATGGGCTTCAGTTTTCAGCGAAGAGGAAGCCAATCAACTACCTCAGCATAGCCTATTTGATCATGCAGTAGACTTGGTTCCAGGTAAACAGCCTACTCACGACCCAATCTACAGCTGTAATCAATGGGAACAAAAAGCTTTGCGAGAATATTTAGATACCATGCTAAGCAAAGGTTTTATCAGAGTTTCACGATCCCCATGCTCATCACCACTTTTATTTGTGAGTAAGAAAGATGGGGGTTTACGTTCATGTGTCAATTACCAGAAGCTTAATGATATCACTATAAAAACAGGTATCCTTTACCTGATGTAGACTACCTCAGCGACCAATTTTCTGGAGCAACAATATTTTCAAAAATTGATCTTAGAGATGCATTTAACCAAATCTGAATCAAAGAAGGAGATGGATGGAAAACTGCCTTTGAAACAAGATTTGGCCTGTATGAATATCTTGTAATGCCATTTGGTTTATGCAACGCACCTAGCATATTCCAACAGATGATCATTACTGTACTAGGAGGCTACATGGACCAATGTTGTGTTGCTTACCTGAATGATATCTTAGTACACAGTAAGTCCAATGAGGATCATCTCAATCATCTTCAACTATTATTTGAGAATTTCAAAAAATTATATTGCATGTTGAATTATCAAAATGTGAGTTTGCACAAGAAGAAGTAGAATTCCTTGGTTATGTTGTAGCAATAACGGGTTTACAATGGCACCAAGTAAAGTTGATGCTATTACTTCTTGGCCAACACCAACTAGCAGAAAGGAGGTGAGAAGCTTCTTAGTTTTAGCAAACTTTTGCAGAGATTTTATAAAAAAATTTATAACAATTGCATTACCTTTAACGCAACTCACCTCTAATAATGTAACTATTAAATGGTCATCTAAGACAGAAAGATCCTTTAATGACTTAAAGAAAGCGTTTACTACAGCACCAGTTTTAGCAATGTCAGACTATGAGAGGCCATTTGTGGTTGAAACCGATGCCTCTGGATTTGCACTTGGAGGTATTTTACTACAAGAGGGGGATGATAATAGGCTTCACCCTATAACCTACTACTCAAAGAAGTTTATCCCAGCTGAATGTAATCACCCCATTTATGATAAAGAGATGTTAGCCATTGTTCAGACCTTGAAGCATTGGAGAAGATAGCTATGTGGGGCTAAACATCCAGTTACCATTCTGACTAATTATAAAAACTTAACTTACTTCTTCTCTACTTTGCAACTAAATCAACGTCAAGCCAGATGGTCTCTCACTTTAGCTGACTATGAGTTAGAAAATTGGTTATAAACCAGTAAAAATTAATGTAGTCCCAGATGCTTTAAGTAGAAGATCATATCTTATCCCAGATGAAGGGGAGATAGAAGACTACAATACTCAAGTCTTACTAAAAACAAACAGAAAATCAGATCAACTTTCTCACCTTGTTCTAGTAAAATGGGAGGACGAATTGATCAAAGCCTAGGGAAGAGACACTTTTTTTCAGAAAATTATATCTGATTTAAAGAATAACAACAATAGCATTTGGTACCAAAAGGGTTATTCACTTAAAGGATATCTTCTACTTTGGAAACAATGTCTCTATATACCTGAAGGTCCTCAACGACTAACTATAGTACATGAACAACATGACACAAGTATGGCAGGTCACCCTGGAAGGAATAAAATGCTTTCACTTTTTCAGAGAACTTACCGTTGGCTTGGGATGATAAAAGATGTGGTCAAGTACCTAGCTGGTTGTGAGACCTGTTGTCGTACAAAGGCTAGAAGAGGACACCCACAGGGCTTACTGGAACCCTTAAGCATGGCAACAAAATCATGGGAATCAGTTTCCTTGGATTTTATAGCTGAGTTACCAAATTCAAATGGATACAATGCTATTTTAGTAGTCGTTGATAGATTTACAAAGATGGCTCACTTTATATCTACTAAAACATCTGTAACAGCTAAGGAAACAGCCCCACTATTTATGAAAAATGTCTTTCTTTTACATGGCATTCCCAAAGAAGTGATAACAGACCGTGGCGCTCAGTTTACATCGAATTTTTGGAATCAAGTAATGAAGGACCTAGGGATCCAAAGATGTCTATCCACTTCATATCATCCTCAAACTGATGGACAAACAGAACGCGTAAATAAATTATTAGAGCAGTATCTAAGATGCTATGTGAACTTTGAACAAAATATCTGGGAAGAGCTTCTAACAATGGCCCAGTTCTGCTATAATAACTTGGACCATACTTCTATAGGTATGTCACCCTTTAAGGCAAATTATGGTTATGATGTGAATTGGGGACCCAACTTCACTGAAATCTCGGAAAACCCATCAGGTAGAGACTTTATTAAAGATATTTAACAAACTCATGCCGTATGCATTGCAAATCTAAAAAGAGCAATCAGGACATATAAGGATTTTGCTGGTAAGAAAAGAGTACCTGGGAAGATCCTAAAAATTGGAAATTAAGTTTACCTAGATGGAAGAAATGTACCTATAAGTGTTCCATCATGCAAATTAGCACACCAACGCATAGGACCTTTTATGGTAGAGAAAATTATAGGCAAGGTAGCATATCAAATAGCAATACCCAAGGAGTGGAAAATCCATAATATATTTCACCAATCCCTTTTAAATAAGAAAAATGTATCTCTCTACCCCATCAGCAGATCAGAACAGCTGCCCCTCCATTGATTAAAGGAGAGACTCCAGAGCATGAAGTAGAAGCAATCCTTAAAAGTAGAAAGCATTATGGGAAGATTCAGTACCTGGTAAAATGGGTAGGGTACCCTGTTGAAGAAAGTACCTGGGAACCAGAGGAAAACCTTAAAAATGCGAAGAACCTACTGTAAGGTTGGAAAAAAAGAAAATTTACAGATGGCTTCAGCCTTGGTGGGGGATAATGTCAGGGCAAAGCCTGACATGAAAGATATCCCTGATACATCAGTTCTTATTAATGGAATATATGATATATGTAATCAGCTTAAACAATCAAAGATGATAGCAAAATCACATAGCAAATGAATAATGAGTCAGATGAGTCAGAAGAGTTGAATCAAGCCTATCAAATCAAATCAAACATCAGAACACCCGGGTACAGGTCTTAGTAGTCCAAACTAGGCAGTTGACTACTAGTCTAAGCTTTGGTTATCTAAGACAGGAAGAGCCTAAAGAATCTAAAGCAAGGTAAGAATCAAGTAAGCCCAAAAGCTAGTTCAATTAGTATGAAAAGTGAATATAAGCTGAATGTTTCTAAAATCATTCCTTGCAGTCTATAAAGTTAATATGCTTCCATATACTTATTTGATTAACTTTTTCTGATCCTTAGTAAGTCACAAGCATCTTTATTATTAAGAATATATTAATCACATAACTCTGAAAATCCAAATAAATCCTCTAACACAATTTCACAATTACCCACTATCACTGGTATCCTGGCCCTAACAGGGGTTTGTCTAGCTGAAGCTCTACAACCAATATTAGGGCCCAACAGACCTATATTCAGAGTCATTATATTCTTTATCTGCATCCTTCCCTTGTTATACTGGACTCTTAGCTCAGGCATGGCAAGTCCACGAGTTGCTATGCCAGACTGGGTTACAGAGATTCCAGTCCCTGACACTCCCCTCCATTATGTGGGATAAGAAGCTCGATGCTGTGCCACAGGGTAGGTTGTTTTCTATTTTTTTGTGTTTCCCACTGCTCATTTAGGGTGATTGGTTCATGTTTTTAGTCATTTTAGTTTTGGAGGTTCTGTTTTGGTTTCTGTCTGTCCCCTGGTCAGCTTGCCTCAGTTAGATAAAAAATGCATTGTTGGATTTAAGGGGAGGATAACCAAATGGTATAATATGGACCCTCTACCACTGTCTCCCCAAGTTCAATCCCAATGAACTCTGAGTAGAGGATAATTATAAAGGTTTTGGTGTTGTGCACCAATGCCCCAAACTGAGATAGTTGTTAAGTTTTCAGCTGATTGTGCAAGCAAAAATAAATTAACAATGAAATTGAGGATATAAACTCACTTTTTCAATTGGAACTCCTGCTCTTAATTGGGAAGTAGATTCTCTGATAATCCTCGATAATAGCCAAGTAACTCCGATATGCTCACCATTCTTAAGTCTACTGGCACCAAAAAATATAAGACCTTCTGTTTTTGTACAAAATCAGAAAATTATTCCTCTATAATTAGGACTACTTCTCCGGCAGGCAACTATGTACTTCTTTTTGGGAAGAATAAACACATACAACTATCTAATAAAATGTAATGGCAACAGATATGAATATCAGACAGATGACAGATGGATAATAATTAATAAACTAAGCAACAGTAGTTATTAATAATCAATAAAATAGTAAATGATGATTAATTGATGTTTTTATAAAATTGGCCAGGCGCCAGTATTATATACCTCTCGGGCATCTCCTGGCCAAACTCATCTATTAGATGAGTTCATTCATATTATGCCAATCCTCTGCTGGTCATGGCAATAATTATGAAAAATCCCCAAGTCAATTTGGCCCATGAATTGACTAAAAATAACAATTGTTTCAGCCCAATTGAAGGCAATTTTACTCTCATAATTAGGACAACTTTGGGTTTTGAACTCAACATCAAAATATTCCCAATTAGAGCTATGTCATAACTTGATGTTTAACAATAAATGGGGAACAAAACATATATGATCATAAAAGATGACGCACCCCAATTCAGGATGTCAGCAGGCCTCTCAATAGCACTAAGTATGCCCATAATTGGGACGTCTATGTTTAAGTGCTTAATTATTGATTTCATTAATCAAACCCAACTTCCGCCTTAGTGTGTTAAGATTAATGCACTAATTTAGGAGGTTCAATTTAGTTAATGCCATGGGACCACTTTGCACCCAAGTGTACCCATAATCAGCCATAATATAATAATATTGTAGCTATTATTAGCTATGATAATCAGGCACCTCAGATGCAATAAGAGCAGTTATGAGGTGAATCTGATTTATCAGATTACACAGATGTTTTGGGAGGATCAAATGATCCATTAATGGAAGTAATCTATCAGCATTGATGGTTTTCTCAAAGGGTTTATTTTTGAGTCAACCATCAAAATCTAACATTTCCCCCCACTTGACTAGAATATAAACCCTGAATTTTCCCAAATTCATTTCAATGTCTGAAAACAGCTCATCCTCTGCATACCACAATTTTGTCACTTCCCTTGAACCCAAACAGTGGCATCAGTTTAATCATCTGCCCAGAAACACGCTTATAAATTTGTTCTTAGGCTCACTCCGGGCAGCAGAGTTGGGCCAGCTTCTTCCCGCGCTGACCATCATGATGTCAACTTGGGCTGAAGCCATCATTGAGGAGGAAGTTGTCCAAGTTGTGGATCCTACCCAAGGATTGATAGGGTATGAGCTCAGGTCTCATGCTTCCACAACTGTCTCAGCAGACAACTTTGGCCACTCTTTTGATCTGAGAGAGCCAACATTTTGCTCCAGCTAGTTTATTGAGATGGCAATCTTCTGGTGGAGTTTCTATTTGTACTCAGCCATTTCCCAAAGGCCTGAAACTACAGTGCACTGCTGGGGTCAGCCAACTATTCTTGTCAAGGCCAAATGCTCAGAAAAACTCAGGCCAAATATGATCATCTTTATAGCCCCATTCATCTTTTGCTGGCTGAAGATACCTCTGTTTGACCTCAAGAGTTCATTCAGGTTGACAGCTTTGTGGAGGAGGTCCTTGGTTTATGGTCTGAGCCACTTGAGAATTGGCCCAATTTAGCTTCCTCTTTGGGTTTAAATACCCATGACGTTCAAGATGTTCATTTTAACTCAGCTGTTTGGGCAGCTTTTGAGGCCCTTCATCAGGATAACGCTGATGAATACCTTCCCAGGATAGATCTCTTTCTGCTAAGCATCACTTTTCAAAATCAATTCAGCCTGAAATTTAGCTCCACTAAAGAGATTTACGAAAACTATTAGCAAATATGGCGGGAAACCCCGCAAAAGAACCCGCAGGCTATGCCAAACGAGCCAGCACCACCCCTCAAACGAAGCAACCCTCGGTTACCCACCTCAGGGTCAACCAGAATCACCCGCTCTCAAGCAGCAGCCATGAAAGCAGGCACCACTCCCCAACCTGGAGCTACTCCAACTAGCGCCAGTTCACCTGATCGCACTTCTGCAACCTGCACGCCTAACAGCTCTGTGTGTGCTGCCTCCCACCAGCCCGCTGGGCCCCCTCCAACCAAGGAGGCCATCACCCACGCTGTTTTAATGGCGTCTGCTCAGTTGAATGCAACTCAGCCCATCCAGGCATTCACCTCCCCCATTGTGTCAGCTAATTCAGCCCCATCTATTATTGCTGACGCCGTGTTTCTGGCTCCCTCCATGAGGGGCGATACCCAGCTACCTGGCCCCCAAATCCTCAGATGTAAGGTTGGATTAGCCGCACATTCTGGTTCACTAAGCACCAAATTGGGACAATCTACTCTTCCCAATGAGGATTCAAATGGTTCGGATTTTGGAACTTCACACCAGTTCCAATCTCACCCGTCCCATTTAAACCCGTAATTGGCACCTCTCAAGTCAGCACTTTATCTCCATATGCTGAAAACGACCAATTCACCAATCAGCCAGTGAGTTTTGCCCACGAAATCACAGCAAATACTCGGGCTGAATTTACCCAAATAGATTGGGATGGTGATGAAACATCTCCCTCCTCCCAACTGGATGGAGTTAATTCCAATCTGGATGGGCCTCCCCAATTTAGCGAGGCCCAACAAACCGCCCCTCAATTTAATATGACGCCAGCAACTGCTGTAACATTCCAGCAATAAGGGAACTCCGCAAACTTGTCCAAACCATCAGCTCACACTCAACCCGCAATTGCAGCCCAAAGCAAATATAAACGTACCAAAGGAGCCACTGGGGCGTGGCAAAAACCTCTGGCACCAACGCTACCCAAAGCTGATCCCCGTGAAGTGGCGTTTATTGCTGATGTTAAGAAGAAATGGGCCGAAACTATAGCGCAAAAAGCTCTACCTCGCTCAACCCTCTCCCACGCAATTCGCCTTTATTATGGACATAACCCTGTTGAATTCTATACAGAGGATTACTTCTCATACTTTGCAGCGATTGCGGAGACATTCCCTATTAACACCACCATCCATGAATCAGTGGAGGGCCACTACATCGATGTGGGCTTCACTGAAGCTGCCCTTGCTGACCATGCTGCCACCCTCCAGGTCATTATTCCATGCGGATCTCTTCGCATCTCCCGCACACGCTCTCACCTGGAGAAAATTTCATGGGTTACTTTTTCCAACCTACCAACGACTGTTGATCCTGAGTCTCTTAAACTGGCACTCCATCGTGGTTTAATGGAGTTTGGGTCTGTTCTTTCAGTGGACTTTAGCGTCCCCTCTTACTATGCTCCCACTCAAAGAGCTCACACTGCTAGGGCGTCGTTCATCCCCTCCCCCACTGTATCCCGCAACATTGAGGTTATTCCTCGTGTGGCGGTAGTTGGGGCATGACCTGAGATCTTTTTGTCGACCCTGATCAGGCGCGCCCCCGGTGTTCATGGTGTAACGCCCTTGGACACTTGTATAGTGGCTGCACAGCTCAAAAACAAGCCCTCTTAGCCACCACCCAGGGGCCTAAACCAGGCCAAAAACGATCCCACGTGGCTGCAGCAGCAATTCCACAACCCACACAATGGGTTCCCGTTCAAGACCTGTCCCCTGAGGCCTTACTCCTAGCAGTTGAAACAGCTAACCCCACTATTGGTATGGGATACCTTCGCGCTCATGCCCCCCTTCCAATGGGCACCCCCTCCAATCTCAGAGTCAACTCCCTCTCTCACCAAGCGCAAGGCATCTCTCCCACAGGGTGCCCCTCGTCAGCCACCCCCACTCAGGGCTCCGCGGCACCCCCACCAACCTCCACCAGCGATTTATCGCATCAACCCTCAGCTCCCAATGGAGCTATGCCCACCAGCATGGACTGGCAACCCGCGGCCTGCGGTAGAAGTGCCACCTCAAAGAGTCCTACCCCAACCCCACATTCCATTTCGCGCGGATCCTTTGCAGTGTTGGAGGAAGTGAATATGGACTCAGACTCATCAAATGAGGACACCGCGAGGTCACCATTGAGCACCCTCAGGTCCTTCCCCTGCAACGGAGTGGGGGCAGCATCCTAGGCTGGCTTACTGGGTCCTCCGCCCCCCCACCCTCTCCTTCCCCTCAAAACCCTCGACGCTCCTCACGGATTGCAGCTAATAGTCAAGCTAAAGGACTCAAAACTAGCCGCCTCACAGCAGCAGGTTTAAGCGCTGGCAACCCCCAGGACATGGAGGGGAACAGCTATGAGTCTCCATGGCAGCACCCTGGCCCTGCAATCCATCAACGCAAATGGGTTGCGGGACTTTAAGCGGGAGAGACCGCCTCCTCCAAAACTTCAGGTCAGCACAAATTGACATCGCTGCTGTCCAGGAGCCCCATATTCTCCCCCACGAACAATCTGCAGGGAATGAACAGTTTGGAGGCAACTCCTTCTGGACAAACCATGCCGCCCTTATTGTTTTGAATCCCCGGGTTAAAACCCATTCTTTTTCACAATATCTAGGTGGCCGCCTCATACTGGCCAAACTCACCACTCCTGACTTCTCCTTCTTCGCTGCAGCATCTACCTGCCTAATGCAGGTCAGGAGCAAAATCGGCTCTTGAAAGAGCTCCTCCAACTCAATCTCCCACGTAATACAGTCCTCTTAGGAGATTTCAACACAACCATAAGTCGCATCCGTGACTCTTACCCCCTGCAGCAAAGGAACGCCCTGGATCAAGTCGCCTCCAGGATTTCCTTCGCCTGAGTGGCTTTATAGATGCGCTTCCACCTCCGCGTCTGGCCTAGGTTGCATGACTAGGATCCAGTATGATGGAGGAGCTTTCCAGTCAGTGTCACGCATAGATGTGGCACTGATTGGCCCCTGCTAATTGGCCGCGTCTCCTCTCCCATCTCTCGTGACAACCATCTGAGTGATCACAGGTCACTCACCGTTGTACTCACCACCACACTTAGACCGTCGCGTAGGTTCTGGCCTAGGGTTGCCCCAGCTCTTCTCAACAACCCCTTCACTAAGGAGAAGCTGTCTATGACCATCCGGGAGACTCTCACCTCCCCCTCACCCCACCTGCTTGACCACAAGGCTAGATGGACGGTGACCAAGGAGGGCATCACCCGCGTTGCTTACAACTGTGCCAAAGCCCAGATGACTGCAGCTCGCGCCAGAGTCAAAAGGGCGGAAGCCAGAATAAGACATCTAGAGCGAAACTGCCAGCCTTCGCCCTCTCCCAGATGGTTGGAAGACTGGGAAGCGGCGCAGGAAGCACTCCGCTTGGAGCTCACACTGCAGGAAGAACGGGCAGCAAACTTTGCAACATCTCGTTACTATGCTCAATGGGAACGCCCCACCCGCTTCTTCTTTCAGAAACAGAAAGCCCGGTCAACAGCGCAGGATATTACTGCACTGAAGATTGGCACTACAACCACTTCAGATAAGGAGGAAATCACGCAGGAACTACACCGCTTCTACTCCAGCCTCTTCCATGCCACCCAGGTGGACCCATCGGACATCCAAGACTTTCTGTGGCGGGCTCCAGAGCCGCCCATTGACCCACAGGCTGATGAGGCTCTACTGGCGCCTATTTCCATCCAGGAGGTGATGGAAACCCTTCTGAAATCCCCACGGCTTAAAGCCCCAGGCCCAGACGGAATACCTTTTGAGGTGTACCTCCTGGAACCTGCAGTGATAGCCAGAACCCTCCGCGACCTCTTCGCTGCACTCTTGGTGAATGGCGAGGTCCTCCCCGACTCCAGAGGCTCAATCACGACCCTCATTCACAAGAAGTCAGACCGTGAGAACCTGGCGAACTGGCGCCCTATAGCGTTGATCAACACAGACCACAAGCTCTTCACAAAGCTTCTGGCCAACCGCATCACCAAATGGGTGTCACCTCGCCTCTCCCCATCCCAGCACGGTTTTATTCCGGGGAGGTCGTTATGGGACAGCTATAATGACCTTCACGTGACTTTGACTGCTAACTCTCTTAAGGTGAATGGCTTTGTGGCTCTCCTGGATATGGAGAAAGCATATGATTGGGTAGCCTGGAAGTATATTGATGCTTCCCTGGCCCGCTTCCATCTCCCATCTGCAGCTAGGCGCTGGATATCAGCGCTCTATGACCAGCTCCACACCAGAGTCCTGGCGCCAATGGGTTTTACAGTGGCAGTACCAGTTGCACAAGGTCTCCGGCAAGGGGACCCCCTGAGCCCTATCCTTTTTAACATCACCCTTGACCCCCTCTTGGCCTCCTTACAGGACAAGCTAACAGGGATTCTGGTCCCAGGTAAAGCCCCCACACGCACCATGGCATTTGCAGATGACACTGCCATTGCATTTGGCTGCCCTGGGGATGTTGCCCTCGCTGCTGTGACCATTGAGAGGTACACCAAGGCGTCCAACGCCATGGTCAACACCTCCAAGACAACAGTTGTACAGGTCGGCTCCCCCACCTTCCCCCCACCATTTGGTATTGAACCTGAGCGCGGTACCTTCCGTCACCTGGGCGTTCTCACCAACCAACAAGGAGTTGCGCTAAAAGACAATGAGGACTTGCTCCTTGCAGCAGTTAACTCCAGGATTGCCAGCTGGAACCGGCGGCACATCACCCCCAGGGTCGAGCTCTGATGGCCAATGTGTTCCTCCTCTCCAAAGTCTGGTTCCTAGCGCACGTCTGCCCATTCACAGATGCCTTTTATACGCGGCTCAATGTACTCCTCCGCTGTTGGATCTGGGGCTCAAACCATCCACCAATGGCCCTCTCAACCATTGCCCAACCCTGCAATGAAGGGGGCCTAGGGCTTCTGGACACGCGATCCCACGCCACCACAATCTTCCTGAAGTTCCTATGGCCAATTGTCTGCTGGGACGCGACCCCCATGCCCCAATGGGCGCCCGCCCTCCGCCAGTCAGTGTCAGCAGCTCTGGGTCTTCCTAGAGCATCTCTGACCTCATTAGGGAGTGGCTCACAAACCACCCAGGCCATCGCCTAAAACCATCCTCATCCCCCTATTGGAACCAGGCTCTCCTTGCCCTGAAACGAGTAGGCGCGCGGATCCACCATGCCTTCCCATACAGAAGGGAAGGCCCGGCCTCAGCCCCCGTCGCCATGCAATTGTGCACAATGGACAAGTTGTCACAACTCGCCTCAACCCCTAAGATCGTCCTCCCATCCGCCCAAGACTCCTTGAGCTCCTCCCTCCCTCCGTGAGATTTGACCTTAAGGAATTGTGGAAGGACGTCTATCACCCCATCCTGTCAGCAAAGGTGCCCAACACCTTATGGAGGGTGCTCCACTGTTCATACAGGACAGGGGACCGGACTGGCCCTACCTTCCAGCACCGAAGCTGCCCCCGCTGTGTGGAGCCTATTGACTCCCACCTCCATCGTTTTTTCACATGTCCAGGTGTCGCCGCATTTTGGCCAAAGGCCCGCGCGCTCCTCCATGCTCAGCCCTGGTCTGGACACCCTGTTCAAGACCTCATGTTTGAGCAGACATTGCCTGGTTGCCACCAACCCCTCCGTGTCCTCGCCTATGCCACAGCCATCTGGACCATCCATAACTCCTTCCTTCGTGCTGCCTTTGACCAGCAGGTGTGGACCCTTCCACACATGATCACCCACTTTCAGGTACACTTTGAGATGGCCCTGAAGGTCTGCACTATGTCGCCAACTCTCCCCCGCTCAGTTGTCACTGCAGCACGGCTCTGGCGCGCAAACCCCCCTCCCTTTCTCGATGCCTCCTCCCTCCCCTTCCTCACCTCAGGCTCTTAGGAGCCCAGGCGTAATTCAATAAACATCGATGAATCCCCCTTGGGTTGGGACCATCTAGTACTAAAAAAAATACCTTCCCAGGATGGCCCTAGTCAGCCATCTTATGCGCCTTTTCCCTGACCAGATGCCTTCAGGTCATTTGTTGCATGTTCTCCCTCTAATTGAGTGGTAGAAAACCCAGGTTTATTGCATTAGATTGTCAACCCCAGAAATTTATCAGTATTGAACTGATTTCCTAGTCAACCGTCTTCTCTTGAGCGCATGTTTCCCGCCCAATTGCGGGCTCAATTGGGTAACTATAAACAGTTTTGTGCCTCCTCTCCCCATTGTTCTCTGGGAGTCATCTTCAACGAGTGCACGGCGCATCTGTCTCTATTCTGTTATGGCCCTTTTTCTTGTCGCCCAGCAACTATATTGGGCCAAATTGGTGCGCAAAGATGAAGGTTCAGGTTCTGAGTTGCCTCCCCCTTGAAGCTGAGGAATAAAATTCATTTTATTTATTAAAATTTTATAATTTTCTTATTACTTGAAATATAAAATCTTATTCTCTTTTTTTACTATGTATATAGATGATAGAAATTTTTTTGCATTATTATATGTTATTTTTTCTTTTTATTAATCTTTCTCATAACTATTAGCTTCAATTAATTATGTGCTTATATTAAAATTCTTTTCTTCTAATCAGGCCACTTTTTGAACTTCCTTAGGAATTTAGCATGGGCTCAATTATATACATGACCCAAATTTTTCTCCTTAATAGTGTAAGAAAAGTTTGAAGTCTTTATAACTTCGAATGGACCAACCCAAACGCGATTTAACTTGTAAATTCAGCCTGAACCATGGGTATTACAAAATAATACTTCATCCCCCACAGCGAATTCAGGCAGATTGTATCAAATTTTTTTGATCTTTTCCATGTCAGGCCTTACAAAGTTTGAAGTTATTATCAAAAGCCTGGGCTTGCAGTTTAATTAAGGTCTCTGCAAGCCTCTCAACATACTGAGAATAGCTCAATTCCTGGGGTTCTTGTAATAAAGAATACAACAATGGTGGTAAGGCTGGATGCTTCCCATATAGAAGTTGGAATGGAGACACCTTCGTAGCTGAATGGTAAGAGATGTTGTAGGCAAAAATGGCTAAACTGAGGAACGTGCTCCATTCAGAGGGCTTCTGAGAAGTCAGCTTCCTTAGGATATTGACAAGTGTTCCATTAACTCGTTCTACTGCACCATTTGTTTCTGGGTGGTATGGAGTTGACAGAACACCACACACCCCATTAATTCATTAAGCTTCTGAAGAATAACTGCAGTGAAATTTGTGCCATTATCCATTAATATAAATTGAAAACATCTGTGCCAATGAATAACTTGCTCCAAGATAAATTTAGCAGTTGTTGAGGCTCCTAAGTCCTGAATAGCCCTGGCTTCGACCCATTTTGTTAAGTGATTGATTGCCACAATAATATATTTAGCTTTCACATTACTAATCGGGAGGGGTCTAACCACATCTATAGATATAGTGTGACAAGCAAATTTGGGCCAAACAAGCTGGTATGAAGTAGCTTTTTGGAAGGGTTTTTCCCCTTGGCACTCTTGGCAACAGCTTAAAGTTTCATGGATGTCAAAATGCATCGATTCCCATTAGTAATTTTGCTTAAGCTGCTCCTTGGTTTTCTTAAAGCCTCAATGGCCAATAGCCTTATGAGCAGCTAAAATTAGATCTGCTCAAGCTGAGGGACATGGAAATATATATTTCTTTCCATCAACCATCTTGAATAAGACTCCTTTTTCAGTCTGGGTATCCTTTCTTAATTCGGAGAGAATTTTCTGCACTTGTTCAGGCTCATTGGCAAAAGTCCCATTAACCATCTTCTGGAACAAGGCATCCGCCGGCTGGCAGAGGGTTGCTATGATGGGCAGACGGGACAAACAATCAGCATTCTGATGCTTAGCACCAGATCAGTGCTTAATGGTATAGTCATAAGCCTGCAGCTTAAGTGCCCAGAGAGCCAAACGTCCTTCTGGCTCCTTCAGGTTGTTAAGCCAGCTTATAGATTCATGATCAGTAACCATGGTGAAGTGCACTCCATGAAGGTATACTCAGAACTGTTTATAGGCATATACGAGGTGTGGCAGAAAAGTAATGAGACTGATTTTTTACTTACCAAAGTTTATATTTTTAAACATCAATCTTATCCCCTTCAAAGTAGTTCCCTTGGGCAGCTACACACCGATGGAGACGTTGTTCCCACTGTTGGTAGCAGCGCTAAAAGTCTTCAACTGGTATGGTCTGTAGCATGTCCGTTACACTCTTTTGGATGTTTTCTAAAGTCCCAAAATGCCGTTTTTTAAGGACATTTTTCAGTTTAGGAAATAGGAAAAAGTCACAGGGACTGAGGTCAGGTGAATAGGGGGGCTGGGGAACCACAGGAATGCCTTTTGAGGTCAAAAATTCTGTGACGGAGAGGGCAGTGTGACATGGGGCGTTGTCATGATAGAGCATCCATTTGTCTGCAATGTCCAGTATCACGTAAATGACCCTTTTTCTGAGCCTTTCAGGGACGTCTTTATAAAAAACTTGGTTGATAGTTTGTCCTGGAGGAACAAATTCTTTGTGGACAATTCCCCTTTTGTCAAAAAACAAATCAGCATTGATTTGATCTTCAATTTGCTCATTTGAGCTTTCTTTGGTCGAGGAGAACTCGCAGTGTGCCACTCCTCACTTTGCCTCTTGGTCTCAGTATCATATTGAAAAATCCATGATTCATCACCTGTGATTACATGACTAAAGAAATCTTGCTCATTGGCGATTCTGTCAAGAAGATCAAGACACTTGTTTTTTGATTGTCCTTCTGCTCAATTGTGAGGTTTGTCAGCACCATTTTGGCACAGACATTTCGCATGTGCAAATGTTTAGTCAAAATTTGATGAATGGTAAATCTGTATAAACTTAATTCTTCACTCAACACTCTTAATGTTAATCAATGGTCTGATCTCACAAGAGTGTTCACATGTTCGATGTTTTCATCAGTTTTAGAAGTTGAAGGCCTCCCTGAGCGGTGTTTATCTTCAACGTGTTCTCTGCCTTCCAAAAATGATTTATGCCAGCGAAAAACTTAAGCTCAGGATAAATAATGTTCCCCAAACGCTTGTTTTAACTTTTCAAACGTCACACTTGCCGATTCTCCAAGCTTAACACATAATTTAGTGGCACAACGTTGCTCCAAATTACGCTTTTCCATTTTGCGTGACGCACAACTAAAACACAACTTAACTAATAGCAGTCACAACAATCATGTAGTTAATGGAAGGAGTTGAAACTCGCACTGAGAGATGGGAGGGGGCTGATACACGTGCTCTGTCAAGGACATCAGCGCAGCGTTGCCAGATCACTTTCAGTGTTCCCAGTCTCATTACTTTTCTGCCACACCTCGTATAACGGCCAAACACTCTCTTTCTGGTACAGTATAATTTCTTTCATGGGCATTTAGGGTCTGACTAGCATAGGCTACTGGGTGCTCTTCGCCATCTTCTCCAACTTGGGACAAAACGGCTCCAATTGCTGTTAATGACGCATCAGTCTGAACAATAAATTCTTGGTCAAAGTCAGGATAGCGCAATACTGGTGTGACTAATAGGACCAAACGAAGCTTGTCAAATGCCTCCTGGAAGGCCAAATTCCACTCAAAAGAGATCTTATCCTTAAGTAGATAAAATAAAGGTTCTCCAATTTGAGTGAAGTCAACAATAAATCGGTGATAATACCCAATCATGCCCAAAAATACTTAAATATCTCACTTGGATTCAGGCCTTTTCATCTTATATATTGCTTTCAATTTGGCTGGTTGTGGCCGAAGACCTTCCTTATCAATTACAAACCCAAGGTATTCCAGCTGGTCCTTATAGAATTGACACTTCCTGGGCTTTATCTTCAGGTTTGCAGCTGCTAACCTCTTGAAAACTTCTTCCAGATGTTCCAGATGTTCATCAAAGGTGCAGCTGAATACGTTTATATTGTCTAGGTATACTAGTACACATGACAATTTAAGATCGCCCAGTATGGTGTCCATCGCTCTCTGGAAGGTTGCTGGAGCATTGCAGAGTCCTTGGGGCATCCTTATTGGGTGAAATAACCCTTCTTGGGTAATAATGGCGCACTTTTCTCGCTCAGCTTCAGGAAGATCAATTTGCCAATACCCAATAATTAAATCCATCGCTGAGAAGAACTTTGCACCCCCAAGCCTGTCTAAAGCATCGTCAATTCTCAGAAGAGGATAGGAATCCTTTTTGGTAATGTTATTAAGCTTCCGGTAGTCAATAACAACCTGGTTGCTCCCATCTTTTTTTTTACAATGAGAATTGAGGCAGCCCATGGACTCTTGGATGGCATCAACATGCCACGATTGAGAAGTTCTTTAATTTCCTTTGACACAACTTCTTCAGCAGTTTTTGAACGTCTAATCGGCCTCAATTGGACAGGTAAATGGTCCCCAGTATCTATAATATGGATCACTCCTCTTGCACATCAAAGGTCAAAATCATCCTTAGCGAATATCTCATGGTATTTTTCAAATAATCCCCAAACTTGGTCCTTTTCCTGATCATTTAGTTCCCCTAAATTGGCCACAGGTATGACATTATACACATATTCCAACTCATCATCAGGAATCCCTAGCTCGTCCAGGGTTCCAAAATCATGGAAATATTCAATCTCCATTATAGGAATCAAATGGAGATAAACAACCACCTGATGCCTTTTGATGAAGATTGGCCTATTATGCATGTTTGCACAGAGGACACTAATTTCTTGATGTACAGGAATAATTATTCCAGGCGCCACATTAGGTTCAAGTTGAGTTTGGGACCAAGATTGAAAAACTTCGCCATAAAGTCCTTCTGGGATTTGAATTGTTAGCCCAGTCAGGAATACTGCCTGCATTTCTGAGTCCAGAGTTAGATCCTTATTTGCTCAGAGGGGTATTCCATTAGATTCATGGATTTGCGTTGGCAAGGCCTTGACATGACGCTTTGATTTATGGTATTTGATAGGGATTATTCCATCTTGATAGGCCAGATTAATGAACAGATTAGGCTTTTTAGTCCCTAATTCGCGTTTTTTGTATAATAAATTGGGATGGTTTGGTTCAAAATAGTTAAGGTATCATCCTTATGGCTAGAGACCACTCCATATCTTTTTATGTAATCAGTTCCAATAAGGACCTCATAGTTCTGATTTGGCAAGACTATAGCTGGAGCGGATACTACTATAGACCCAAATCTTATAGGCAAGGCACTATATGCCCCAAGAGCTCTGGTGATACGTGTTCCTTCAGTGCCATATTCTTGATCGTGGGCAACATCTGAGGCTATTCCCAACTTCTTCACCAACTTAGTGCTGACAATATTTAAAGGAGCTCCACTATCAATATTGGCCCAAACACAGACCTTATTGACAGCATATTAGCATAGGTACACTCAGAGTATGGTTCAGAAGTGTTTATTAATTGAATAGATTCAGAGTTGCCTGACTCCAAGTTTGATTTGAGGCAAGAACATATTTCAGGGAATTTTTCTGCCAGAGTCTGCATAGGGATTGCAACCTGTATATCTTTTAGGGAGGGCAGGTCACAAGAGCAAGTAGTGTGAGGATCAAAGGTCATGGTCCATAATTTGCTTGGCATATGGTTTGGCCACCTCTATTTGGGCCTCTCCTGAGGCTTCACCTGATTTTTGGCCTTTTCAAGATCTGGTTGTAACCATATATACATCATCGGCCATAATATGATGTAATGAATCTTCACCAATCAAATTGGACACAAAAAATTTGCCAGGATCAGGAGGAATGTTTTCAGCATGATGGGTGGTAGTAGAGCATTCCACCTCTACTCCACCTGCCCTTTTCCCGAATCTGTGTCCTTTTCAACTTTGTAAACCACATTAACTCCTGTTTTCCCATCTATTCAGGCATAACACTTGCTGGTGATGTGCCCTTTTCTACCACAACGATAACAAGTGATAGCACTAGATTTGGGACAGTCAGGTTTCTGCTCCTTGAGATTCCCATTTCTTTCTTGACTCTGGCATGTATTACTAATTTTATGTTGAGGGTGTACCTGTTGCAGATTGTTTGGCTGATTTGGCACATCAAAGCTTCTTTCACAGCGGCGTAAATAGTTTACAAGTCTATTTGTCTCCATATTGCGATTAAAAGCAGGAATTATTTCTCATTCTAATTCACAATATGGCTGTAAAGCATGTTCTACGGCAATTAATGCATCATATTTGGTCATAATGTTTGATCCAAGTAGTACTTGAGCTTCATGGTAAAATCAAATGGAAAACTCTTTGATAGACTCATTAGGTCTGAACTCAATATTTAAGAGTTCCATCTTTTGTGTCAACAGCTTTTCAGGCCTACTGAATTTCTTAATGATGGCTTGTCGGGCCTCATTATAAGACCAATCTTCCCCTAAATAGGGCATTACAAGGTCTACGCTGTGTGAGTCCAGACAATTGATAAGCGCTGTCACCTTTGCATGATCGGATGCTCCTCTCATAGCCTTCTCAAATAGCTGCAAGGAATAGTATACATTGCTATCTTTATTGAATTTCAGCAAGTTAAGTGGCTTGAAGTCATCTCTGACTGAGTCCCTAATTGGAGAGGCAGTTTTTCTTCTTAAGTTTGACTGACTTGGGGAACCTTCGGGAAGAATGGGATGCTGTGAATGACTTGGAGTGGGCATAGAAGTAAGAACTTGTGGAATGGTTCATGTATTCAATACATCCATCCCATAATCTTCATCTGCTTCAAGATAATCATCCAAATCGCTTGACTCTGTTTTCCAAAATGGGACTGACGTGGCTTCTTGAGCGCACTTTGGCTTGCCTTTAGAGCTGCTTCGTCAACCTCCCCTCCCCCCAGACTGGTTGCACACTTGCAACTATTAGTCTTAAGATACTCCATTTCCTTGTTAGCTTGAGAGAGATCTGCTTCAGCTAATGTCATTCAGGCCAAAAGTGCCTTCATTTCTTCTGACATTCTCGACATCCTTGTGTTAACAAGTGCCAGTTGACTCTCCATATTAGATTTCTCCTTAAATAAAATTGTATTGGAAGTATGAAGTTCAGAAATACTTGACCATACGTTGGCTAAGCCTTGATATCTGATTTATCTGGTTGTTTTACTGTAGTAAGAGGTAACTGGGATAAAGCTTCGATATCTCTCTGCATAGCTGAAAATTTGGTTTGAATATAATTTTCTAAATTGACATATTTTCTCCTCCAACTCTCTAAGGGTTTTTCTTGAATCTTGACCCTGTTGGAGAAGGTTTTCTGTATTGGCTGCAACATAATTATACTGTGTCTTAAGTCTGATGCAGTGGTTATTGATATCCTGTTTCCACTGACTTGAGAATCCCAAATTGTTCAGCACTTGTGTAGCTATCTTCAGGACGCCTTCATTAAGTTGAGTTACCAACTCATCAATTCAGCCATGGGCTTCTGCTGCAGCTCCAGTGTTTGAAATGATTGCTTTGCGCACTTCTGCAAAGCAAGTATCCAATTTCTCTAATAAGCAAGCATGGGCTGACCGTTCCTCATCTTGAATATGGTGAATGTGAGAAAGTTTAAGATTTTGACGTGCAAAAATGCGTTGAGCATGCTTAATATATGGTTGTACAAAATTAACTAAATATTTGTATGTGTTGGCCTGACTCTCCTGAAGTCTTCAGGCCAAACCAGCCATGGTGGTTTCTCTATATTTTTGATAAATCTTATTCTTCAGTGCTTGATCCTTCATGTAATAAAATAGACCAAAGCTTGGGTTGATTGTTGAAGAACCAACCTGGTAGCCTTGAAACAGGGTTTCCAGCATTTCCTTGATGTTAGCCTGGGTAAACTCAGCCGGATTAGAAGGTAAAGTTGGGCCTGTTCCAGTCACATTTAGCTCTAATGAGTACCTGTTCCCCTCCTCATTGTTGGAATGATTTGAGGTAAAATGTTCAATAAACTGAACATTGCTTGTTTCCATTACATTGTTGCTGTACTTTCAGGAAAATTCTGAAAGCTGATAGTCCATATTAATATTAAGGTAGTTGTTTTTTTCTTTGAGTGAACACCAGAATGTTAAGTTTTCAGCTGATGGTGAAAGCTAAAATAACTTAACAATGAAATCAAGGATATAAACTCGCTTTTCAAATGAAACTCCTGCTCATAATTGGGAAGTAAATTCTCTAATAATCCTCAATAATAGCCAAGTAACTCCAGTATGCTCACCGTTCTTAAGTCTACTGGCACCAACAAATACAAGACCTTCTGTCTTTATACTAAATCAGGAAATTATTCCTTTATAATCAGGACTACTTCTCCGGCAGGCAACTATGTACTTCTCTTTGTGAAGAATAAACACACACAACTATCTAATAAAATGTAATGGCAACAGATATGAATATCAGACAGATGACAGATGGATAATAATTAATAAACTAAGCAACAGTAGTTATTAATAATCAATAAAATAGTAAATGATGATTAATTGATGTTTTTATAAAATTGGCCAGGCGCCAGTATTATATACCTCTCGGGCATCTTCTGGCCAAACTCATCTATTAGATGAGTTCATTCATATTATGCCAATCCTCTGCTGGTCATGGCAATAATTATGAAAAATCCCCAAGTCAATTTAGCCCATGAATTGACTAAAAATAACAATTGTTTCAGCCCAATTGAAGGCAATTTTACTCTCATAATTGGGACAACTTTGGGTTTTGAACTCAACATCAAAATCTTCCCAATTAGAGCTACGTCATAACTTGACGTCTAACAATAAATGGGGAATAAAACATATATGATCATAAAAGATGATGCACCCCAATTCAGGATGTCAGCAGGCCTCTCAATAGCACTAAGTATGCCCATAATTGGGACATCTATGTTTAAGTGCTTAACTATTGATTTCATTAATCAAACCCAACTTCCACCTTAGTGTATTAAGATTAATGCACTAATTTAGGAGGTTCAATTTGGTTAATGCCATGGGACCACTTTGCACCCAAGTGTACCCATAAACAGCCATGATATAATAATATCATAGCTATTACAAAGCTATGATAATTGGGCACCTCAGATGCGATTAGAGCAGTTATGAGGTGAATCTGATTTATCAAATTATGCAGATGAATTAGGAGGATCAAATGATCCATTAATGGAAGTAATCTATCATCATTGATAGTTTTCTCAAAGGGTTTATTTATGAGTCAACCATCAAAATCTAACAATAGTGAATAGCAAAGTCAGTCCATGGAATTCCTGGCCTATCTTATGCTGCACATGGAGGTTTTCTGGGGGTTTAACCTCCTTTCTCATTCATTTGATTTCACTTTAAATGTTGCAGTATCATCCTAGGTCAGCCCACCTCATATAAAATTTAAAATTGAATTGTTGGATTTAAGGTAAGAATGCACCAGTGGGCATCTTCTCAGCCAAAAATATAACAGTATTGATGAACTTGGAACTCATTAAAAGTGAGTATCTTGGCTCAACTGTCAAGTGATAAAGAGTTATATATATTGATTAATAAATTAACAAGTGATACATAAATAATTGGTGTTAAAAGTAGATTGTTAATTCAATCTGAACCTATCCCTCTAAGAGTAGGGAAAAACTGGCATTTAACTTTTTATAAACAATTACATTACAGTAACTAAGATGCTTAAATTGTAGTCTTTTAGTTTTATATCGGCAATTATTACACTAGTTTCCAAGATACCCTTTCTTTGCTACGGTGTTTATAGTTAATCTGATGATTTATAGTGATAAACCACTAAATAGCTTATCTAAACCATTGAATATACCAAATAACCAATCACCAAGTTCTTTGTAAAAAACAGAAAATTCTTGAAACAACCAAAACCATTGACCACTTACTAAAATAAATCAATTTATTGAATCAACTAATTATTAACCACTTACTAAAACCATCAAGCTTATTAATCAACATAAACCACTAACTGCATGGCAAAACCATTAAAGTTTTAGATCAACTGAGTATCAAACTTCTCAGACTATATATATACCAAATAATATCTTTTTATCTAGGTTAGGAGGACCATGAGACTAATACTACCATTATGAGAATAAAATGAAGTAATAAAAGAGCTAGAAAATTGTATAAGAGCCCTGAATCCCCAGGACAGTAGTCTAACTGACTCCATCCCTGTCGTCAGGGATAAGGGTATAGAACAAGGGGGAAAGGCTGGATGGTCTTGGGGTAACGTCCTAATTTTGCAAATATGGAATAAGCGTCAATTTTCAGGAACAATGTGTTTTTCATGAATGGATCTGACGGTGCCATTTTAGAAGCATAGATTCAAAGAACTAATAGTGGAAGCTGTAAGTTAGATGACTAAGGAGGCATGCCAATGCTTCAGCCTTGGTTGGGGAAGCCTTATTGATAGCTTCCAAAATGATGGTTTGTATATACCACAATGCTATTGCTGCTATCAGGGCTCTGAGCAGTGAGGAAATTGGGGATAGCACCCTCATGGCAAATGGATCATGGGTAGGGTAAAATGTACTAGATGTAGAAAGTTGGAACAGATGAAAAACTTCCCTTCAGATTACCATGGATGTAGAATACCCCTCTGTGCTATAGATGAGAGTATTATGGCCACCACAAACTGGATAAATGTGGGCATTGGCATTGATCTATCAGTAGTCTGATATGACCTTGTAAGGCATTTCCATATATAGGCTCTAATTTAGAGTGAAGTAAGGGGTGATGAGTATACTACCACGTCTTTTTCTCTTGTATTGAGTAAGGGATATCTAATGAATCTAACAAATCAATTCTTGCTAGATTGACTTTATTCCTTATGAAGAAATATGCTGGACTCACAGGCACATCATTGCAATGTTGTAGGTAAGATGGGTTAGCCCTCTGCATAATGGGTACTGGGTCAATGTGCTGGAAGCTCCATCTAGAGTGCTTAATAACCTGGGAATACCTTTAAAGTTTGTTTTAGAAATGGGGGCCTACTGCATTAGTATGAGAGGTTAAATAATATATCAAAGGTATTGGTGCAGTAGGTTTTGTGAGCCCTAAGGCTCGTGCAAAGTTGCATCTTGCTGATGTCCAATGGAGACCATTTGGGGTAGGGAACGTTACTTGAACAATCCATTTGTTTAAAATATGGGTAATTTATTGATGGTAGTCAATGAGGCCCATGCCACCTGAGGAACATAGGCCAAATAGCTTTTCAATCCTGATAAGTGCCCATTGGCTATCCCAAAATCATGATTGCAATATAGCCCTTAATTAGTTGTTAAAGACAGTAGGAAATGGCATGGTATGAGTATTGTAACATATCTTAGAGAGAATTATGGCTCTGCTAATACTACTTTCACAACAAGCCCTATTGTAAAGCCATGGGACTAGCTGCGCAGCTTTATATACTCAAAACGAGTTTAATCTCCATAACTGTAAATGCATATCCTCCAGAATCCAGCCATACTCTTAAGTGGCGAACAGGTTGTTTGGGAGTTGCATGGAATGGGACAATTATTCTTTAGCTGAAGCGCGGCAAGAATTTTCACTAAGCCATTAAAGATGGTGTTTGCCAAGGATTATGGCCTCAGTCTTATAACGATTGTTCTTGGTACTGCTTACTTGTTCATATTGACTGATAATCATCTCTAATGAGCGAGCGTCTGATAAATTGGATATACCCACCACAAAATCATCTGCAAATGATGCTACTTTGAGAGGTTTTTGACTGAAGAGGTAATAACTTTCAGGGTCTGATCTAGTATGCGCAGGACTGGGTCCAGTTTAAAGCTATACAACAAAGGGCTAAGAGGGTCACTAGTAACTGGTTCTTCACTAATAGTTCCCATTAGTTGACTGCACAGGTTCAGTTTGTTTATGGTTTGCCTTGCTTGATAGATATACATGAGCGATGATAGTATGAGTATTTAACATAGTTGAATATCAAAACTAGATGTGGTCCAACGCTAAACTTGGAATAATCAACGAAATACTGATTCAACAATCAGGGAATTTTTCCCTATTCCACCTGAACTTGATAAACTCTCATAAGCAGAGGTTCCAAGCCTTAGTTCTCATCATGCTGAGCTGGTGGAGATACACGCCAAAAGTATGCTTCTCTTATAATGATATCTGATCTTACTCTCTATTGCATAAAAGAGTCCACAATTATCGTACTACAACAATAATTAACTGAAGATGAATAGAACTTAAAACTAATATTGTGCAATTCTATCTTTGATTTTATTTATATTTTATATATTATATTCTTATTATAAAATATAAAGGGATAAAATTTGATGATACAAATTAAAATGACCCATTGTAGAAAACAGGGAAGTGCTTATGTGTGACACCAGTTAGCCAGTCGTTATCTCTATAATTGATTCCCCCTCAATTAGGTACATTTCTACAATATTGAAACGGTCTGATGAAAGAGAAATAGAAGCGCTAATGTTAAACAAAGGTTTTCCACCAATATTCTTTATAATTGATTTCCACCTTGTCAGGTAACCTCTTTTTTAGTACTAGTGATGCCCAACCTGAAGGGATCAGGTAACCTCTTGCATCCCAGTGAAATATTCCTCACTTCAAGGCGCTAGAGCCATAATCCCATATCTTTTACGGCTACTTGCAATACAAGGATCTTGGTTAACCTTGCATATTAATTCCTAAACCTGTATCAACCCCAGAGTGGGTGAGACAAAAGTAAGATCTAATCTTTTCTATCTTGATCTATTCTATGTTCTTTATCAATAGATTACTAGAGAATTTATAGGGGGCATTTTGGCACTCAACTCCTCTATTGGTGCCTCAGCCATGAAATGGCAGCCATTGCTATTAAACTTCCCTTTATAACCTCTCTACCAGCGTGGTCTTCTTCATCAGGTTTCTGGATTCCTCCATCGGACATCCCAGAGACCTTAAAACAGAAAGAGCCAGAAAACGTGTCCCTAACGTTCCCACTCAATCACAGCAAACCAATCACTTTTGGCTATCAACCTGCTATAATGGGTAAAGAGTCCCATTAACTAAGCAGGTTACAAATCAATTGATTAATTTGCTAGTTGCAGGCGTCATCACTTGCTCATAACTGCTGATTAAGTTCCCAATAAGTCGGTGATGAAACCCAGCTAATCCCAATCAGTACACCTGATAATTAATCAGCAATCAACTATCTGATGACCCAATTTTGTTGGCAACTATGCTCAACAAGATTTTAAGCATTTGTATGAATTGATCCCTAACTGATCCAGATATGGCAAATCACCTAAAAACCTTGGACATTATTAACCTAGAATTGAGGTCAACTTATATCTGATCATTTGTTAGTGGGACGTATCCCCTAACAAACCAGAAGATAACCTAGGAAGCTGGAAAGTGGGCAAAAATACAAACTGTCACCCTGTTTTAAACTGCGTTGTGGGATGATGAGGTCAGTAACAATCTCTGGGACCCAGATAGCCATGGTAACTGACTCAGTTGAAAGCATCACCTATTCAATAAATCAATGAGGAAGGCAAAAAGTTTCAAGAAATGTCCTAAGATATTTCCAATGCACACAATCATACCCCTTTTATTGATCCAATATGATGAGGGCACCATCTGACCTGGACTGACATATATTTGTAACAGTATGGATATTGTCCCATATATTTAAGTATGGGGCAGGAACCCCTCCATCTGGATTGGGATTGTTTCCCGTTCCACGCTAAAAAGGGGTAAAAGTCAGCACCCATGCCTCTCATTTCCATGGTGATTTAGCCTATGTAGCGGATGATAAGTGGGTCATGGAATACCCCCTGAGGGTTGCAGCCTCCCTCCCAGAGCTCTCTTCTGCTTAGCTGGTGTAAAATATTTGAAGGGTTTGTCAGTAGGTGGCAGAATTGTGGGAAACTCCTCAAACCTGCCAAAATCCAACCATTGTATCCCAGCCACACCCATCCTCAATAGGTATGAAGGCGGTTAACCCCTATCCCACCAACTGTTCTCAGCCTTATGGGCTTGGCCCTGGGAGCAACCTGCCAGCTGCACAAAACGTCATCACCATAGCAAATGCTTGCATGCAACAAAAAAAAATTAAATTTGAGCAATGAGTCTAAAACAAATTTGGCTAAGCAGTCCATACCCAAGTAAGCTTTTTAAATAGGTTCAGCTCAACTTATCATATCATTGCAAGTTTATTCCCAATGGTAGTTGCACAAGTGATATAATTTTCTACAGCAAGCTTATAAGCAGTGGTCCCCAACAGGTACTGCTTTCGCACCATTTTCTCATTTTTCCACACCTTATAAATAGATAAAAATTTTTAAAAAACAAAACCAGCCCCAATTTTGGTCTGTGACAATTATTTTTTAAAAAAAGTGAGGTGATCCCGCTTATAAGCACCCCATAGCTGGTCTTCATGGCCAGTATGTTAATCTTTAACACATCATTTTGGATGGCTGTGCTTATGGAATTCTGTCTTTAGGTTTGGGTGGTAACTCACCCAGAGTTCCAGGCTGGTTTTCTAATTTTATTATCAGCACGCTCCATGACAATATACTGCATTTGGAAACAAACTCATACTTATTTCATTATAAGATGTTTGAGAAATCTTACCTAGACGCTTAATTAGTACTTTGGTCATTATTTAAGCCTCCACATTGATGAGTTAGATTGGACGCCAGTTACCCAAATCTTTAGGATCCCCCTCTTAAATAATATTACCACAAAGGCTTCTTGTACTCCAGACGATAGAGAGTTTCTAGAAGGAATTTATTGATAGGGGTTTGAGTTTAGGCGTAATTGAATTGAAGTGTGTCTGATAGAACTCATAAGGAATGTCATCTGGGCCAGGGATTTTTCGGTGAGGTTCCCTGCATACAACATCCCAGAATCCTTTATTATAAACAACATTAAAAAGACTAGTTAGGTTAAGAGGAGAGTGGGTAAAAATTTTGGATAAAAACTGTTGTATGTCCTCTGGGTTACAGTCATCAGCAGGATACAGGGTAGTAAAAATTGGTGAACCGTTTTGTATATTTCATTTGGGATAAGAAACAATTGTGCTTGTGCTAGTTTGAACCTGATTTCAAGAAGTACTTGTTTCCGTGTAATAAAGCAGTGCATAAAGTATCTTTTAGATTCCTCCCATTTAGTGATCTGAGAGGCACCAGCCAAGTTGATTAAATGGTATTGGTTTGCAATATCTAACTCTTTCAAACAAATATATGTAGCAACCCATTCATGAGTCCACGCTGGGCTGTAACCCCTGCATGGGGCGTTTCTTTCCAAATGGGCAAAAGAGCGTTGGAGGTGGTTAGCTGCAGCTGTAGATGCGCGATGCCTCCACGTGGATATCCATTTTGCAGCATCAGTGATGTGTTATTTATTTAGACCCCATATTACCAAGAGATCCTTATGAAAAGGACACACCATATGGGGTAAGATTTATTGTTGCCTCATAAACTGCGAGGAATCCTCGCTAAATATTGTATCAATACTTATTTTATTCCAGTATGGTTGATTAATTGGTTGATTGGATGTGCCAAGGGTGAGTTTAACTAATTGGCATTCTGAAAAGTGCACTATAGTCTTGTCTAACCTGGCCTACTCTTGGTTTAAAGTGTAAGGGGTGAAGAATTTAGTCAATTTGGGTCATAGACAACAATCTTCCCTGTTGTATATGTGGTTATGTCATGTACATTACCCAAGAAGAATTAATGGGGAGGGGCTTAAATAATCCTCTGTGTAACTTGAGTGCTAATATATCAATTTGGCTGGGTGGGTTATGAGAAGTGAGTGGGCAATGATCAGGTGCAGCATTAGGCCAACAGGTAAAATCACCCAGCACAAAGGTGGTATTTGGTAGATTTAATTGGGAGACTTTTGAGAGAAAGTTAATGTGGTCAGCTAAGTTTATTGATGGCATTTATGTTAAGGAATGTGAACTCCTTATTATTCCATAATAATATTATTGCTAATGCGCGTCATTTTAAAATTAATAAGGTTTAGCTATTTTAAGCCCTTTGGTAGAGTGAATAATGAGCCCACAGTACTGAGACCAAGTGGCAACCATAGGAAAAAAATATTTTGACCACTCCTTTTCCTCTCCTACAAAAAAGTGTTCCTTGGATTCCAAAGATGTCAACAGGAGGAATTGCGCAAGAATTTCAGCTTTTTGGCCTATGATGTGGAATCCAAGAATCCTGCAATGTTAAGCAACCCTATCTTGATTTAGGTGCCTGGACTGCTCTATGAGCAGTGAACTGCTTCTTTAGACCTAGCCGCGCACATAAAGCATATTTGCTTTGTGTGGAATGACAATTACCTGAATTTGATCTTTGATGTAAGTGTAAATTCGGGACTTTGGATAAGAGAGGAGAATTTTTTGCCAAAATTAGTATAACCTTTTGAACAATATAATTTGTTGGAAGGTTACCAAATAGTAATAATCAACATTTTTTTCATTTCCATAAATAACGTGTAATGTGGCAGATGGATCTGAATCAAATGCTGCTGAGTATTGATTATGTCAATCCACTACATTGGTGTCATGGAGCGTGCTGATAATAATGCTTAGACTGGCCTGGAACTTCAGGTGAGTTACCACCCAAAATCTAAGCCAGAATGCTTTGGGAACAACCTTCCAAGATGATGTGTTAAAGATTAACATACTGGCTAAGAAGACCAGCCAAGGTGTGCCTAAAAGCCAGAACATCTCACTTTTTAATATAAATAATCATTAAAGACCAAAATTAGGGGTTTATTTTGTTTTTTTATATTTTTATCTAAAATATAGGATAGGGAAAATTTAAGAAAATGGAGCGACAATATACCTGTTGGGGACCACTGCTTATAAGCTCGCTGGGGAAAATTGCATCATTTGCATGCCTACCATCAGAAATTAATTTAAACCAAGATGTTAGATTGGGTTCTCATACCTAATTTTCAACTGATTTGGGTCCAGACAACAAAACCAAATTTATTTTGGGCTCAATATTCAAATTTATTTTTTGTCATGCACATGAATTTGCTATGGAAGCAACATTTTGGGTTGATGGTAGGTTTCGTCCAGGGTCCAGCCTTATGTGGCTGAACCCTTTTGGTGGGAAGGGGTTGATCATCTCCATACCTGTTGGAAACAGAAGTTATATTGACACAATGGAGGAATCTCGGCAGGTTTATGGATTTTTGCACAATTATACCATCTCCTGGAAAACCCATCATATGTTTTCCACCAGATCAGCAGAAGATAACGCTTAGAGGCACTGCAACACTCAGGGGGTACGCCGTGACCCATCTCTCATCCACCACATGAGTCATATCGCCCTGGGTGGTGAGAGGCACTGGTGTCAGCCTCTGCCTCTTTTTTGAGTGGAACGGGAATTTCTCCCAATCCAAATGGAGTAGTTCCTGTCCAATACTTACATTACCCTTCCCTTTAGGAAGGGGTGAAACACCGCCACCAGGGAACTGTGCCAATACAATATTCTTATAAGCCTTGAAGGAGTTTAATGGCCATAATTGCAGTGACCTTAGGAGGAGGGCGAGGAGCTTCAGGGTGTGCCATATGAATTGCTTCACCAACTTGCAACAGTTGGTACAATCAAAATCACTTGCACTGACCCATCTTTTTTCATATGAAGGTAAACCCTTCCAAGCCACCAGGTACTGAACCAAGCAATGGTACTAGCGTGATGCTAATATTACATCCACCTCAGATTTGACTGACTCCTTCAGAATTATGAGTTCAGGATCCTTGAGTGGGGTACCAGTAAAGGTAGAAAGCTAGGAAGCGTAAAAAACTGGGTGCTGTTTCCTTGGGGAGGGAGCGCCAAACGTAATGAGCCATTAGTTAAATCTTCAACAACCTCATGAGGACCTGGCCGCTTACTGGCAAATTTCTATGAGGAAGCCTTGATTTGCAAGTGGTGAGGGTCAAGAATTACTTGAGAATCTACCTTAAATTGGGAGCAGGCATGCGCTTTTGGTCAGTGAATCGCTTAGAGTCAGCAATTGCTTTGGTAAGGTGTTTGTGGACCAGAGACTGAGTAGCCCAGAATTGTGAACATGCTCAGCTGGTGCAGGAATCTCAGGATAAAGACAGGGATCAGGAGAAAAGAAAGAGTTGTACCCCAACGTAGCTTCATATGGAGAAACCCCCGTGGAGGCGTGTGAGGCATTATTGTAGGCAAACTGGGCCAATGGAAGATCATCCACCCTGGTGTCCTGTGCAGTGTAATAACACCAGAGGTACTGCTCCAGAATTCTATTATCGCGTTCTGTCTGGCCATCGATTGCGGATGATATGCTGTGGATCAGCATGGTTGAGTTTTCAGAATGGACAGAAGGGCCATCCAAAAGCGTGCAGTGAATATGGGCCCCAATCGCTCTCAATTTCCTGGGGTAACCCTAACATAAAAAAATGTGGTGGACAAACAGGCGAGAAGTTTCCTTCAAGGTGATAGAAGTTGAGCAGGGGATATACAGAGCAAATTTGGTGAACCAGTCTATAATGAACATGATTACATTGTGATTATTTAGGTAGGGAGCTCAACTATAAAGACAACTGACATCTATATCCATAGCTCCTCAGCTTGTTGCAGCAGGTGGAGAAATACATTTTTACCAGAGCGGTCCTATTTTGCACATGCGCAGGTAATGCAACTTGCTATCAATGTATAAAATATCTTTGGAGCTTCCAGGGCGATTGTATGTGCGTTTCACCAAGTTGAAACACTTTTAATGCCATGGTGACCAACCGCCAGTGGATTATGATGTTCCTGGATCACTTCAGTGCAAAGCTGGGTGGCACTTACAACTGAGACAAAAACATAATTACTTCCATCCCCATTGAGTAGTGGGAGCGCTTGTGCCTCAGGTCTACAAGCTCACCTAACAGCTCTAACCCTTCAGGACAAGTCACTGGTGAGCTAAAACCTAAGCTGACAGGGGGACAGTCAGGTCAAGATCTTCTGATAAAATTACAGGTGGGGCCATGGATAAGGTTTGGGTTGGCGGAATCATTGTGGTGAGCTCTTGCTCCTCCGCCTTTGTTGGACATATAGCGGGGTTCCAGCTCAAAGAAACAGGAAGGACGCTCAATGACCTCTTTAAAAACTTGTACTTGAAGTTAAAGCTGCATAGGTCACAGTTCGTCTGGGCCTGGCAGTGTGCCAGCTTCTGCGGCTTTTGGAAGTACATAAATGCTTAATGGTACATCTGCACTGTCACCTCATGCAAAGAACCCTGCAGGAGATACCACCAATGGGTATATGCCCATAATACAGCTACCAGATCCTTGTCATAAATAGCCCAGCTCTTCTCTGTGGACGTAATTTGTGGGAAAAATATGCTACAGAATGCTCCACACCCTTGTGTTCCTGAAACAAAACTGCTACTACTGCAGCTGAAGTGGCTTCATATGTGACAATGTAAATTTGGTTGCATCAGAATGATTGAGCACCAAGGAGACACAAATACCAGTTTGATAGCATCAAATGCCATCTGGCATTCTTTTGTCCAATGTAATGGAACATTTTTGTTAGTTAGGGAGTGTAACAGCCTAATCAATTGTGAGAGGGCAGTAGAAAATTTCTTTAGGAAAATGATAGTGCCAAAAAAGCTTTGCAACTGCTTCTGGGTCATCAGAGTGGGCCACTCAATGATGGCTTCAAGTTTTTAGGGCGGAATTGTGTAACCATCTTTTAAAATCAAGTTGCCCAAAAAGGTAACTTCATCTTGGAAGAACTCACACTTTGATGGCTTCACAAATAGGCCCACCTTCTTCAGAGCGGCCAGCACAGCCTCCAAATCTTTGGCATGCTGTTCTGGGGTTGGGGCTTGAATGAGGATATTGTAAATATAAGCAACTGTATACATGTTGCGCAGATCACCAGCACATCAATCATTCGCTGGAATGTGGCAGGCGCGTTCTTTAGCCCAAATGGAATGACATGGAACTGAAATATGCCCCGCCTCATCCAGATAACGGTAAGCCATTCCTGATCTTTAACTACCTGTATTTGGTTGAAGGCGTTCACCAAATAGAGTTTTAAAAATACTTCTGACCACATGATTTCTTAGGAAATTGTTTGTTCCAGTGGAAGTGGGTAGAAGTCGTGGACTGTGGCTTTGTTGAGATGACCATAATCCACACATGGGCGCAGTGTGCCATCAGCCTTTTTTGTAAACACAATGGGAGAGATGGCAGGAGAGGTCTCCTGGAAGAGCCATCCCTTTGCAAGCATGTCGTCTATCATGCATCCAAGGCTGCAATTTATTCCACTGTATGGGGATATAGTGGGCAATTGATGTTAACCGCATGTACTGTCGTGCGAAATTTAAGGTCATACTTTGAATGTGACAAATGTTGAGTAGCTTTTTCCATATCAAAGATTCCCTTATACGCCATCAGAGATGGGAGAAAAACTGGAGTCAAGTCTATGTGTGTAGTGAGTGTGGAAATGGTACCTATGCCCTGACTTTACCTAAAGTATCAAGTAGCAAGAACTCACCACCACTGTGAGCTTTTTCAAACAGTAAACTATATGAATTCAAGTTAATCTTTAATCGTTGGCGTCTCCACTAACCAACACCAAAGATAACTGATTTTATCAAGTCAGGTATGGCTGAGAAAAATAACAGATTTTATAATTGCCCACTTGAAATGGGATTTGACACCTCTCCTTGTAAGATGACTGCCTGGAGGAAGATTCAACCAACGCCTCTGGACTGACATCCAAGTACAATTCCAACTGAAGTGCTAAATTCAAACTCATGTAACCTCATGCTGCCCTTGTATCTACCAAGCCCTCAAATGACACCCAGTGTGCACCCAGATGAATTTCAAAGGTAACAGGAAATAGGCTTGGACCTGATTGTAGGCGAGCATTTTAAGTATTTCTGAACTGATGGCAGTAACTAATGAAAGGAGGCGGAAATCTTATACAAACTTATCTTGTCTTACTCCAGTGTTATTGTAGACAACATTAAGCACAATAATAAGTTTCCTGAACGTCCTGAACTATGTGAGCTAGGATTGGATGAACTTGGCCAACTGAAAAGAGGTTAAGTGCTGTTTTGAGAAAACCCACATGACATCCCACCCAAAGGGTGAGATGGAGAGGGTCAGAGCTATGGGTGATCCAAAATGTCATAAAAAAACTGACAATAATGTTTAGATTGGCCTGTAACTCCTGGTGAGTTACCACCCAAAACCAAGCCAGAATGCCGCGGTCACTGACGTCAAAAATGACATGTTAAAGATGAAAATACCGGCCAAGAAGACCAGCCAGGGGGTGCTAAAAGCGGGTACATCTACTTTTTAATATAAATAATCAATGAAGAAAAAATTTGGGGTTATTTTGTTTTTTGCAGATTATTATTTAAGATATAAGATAGGGAAAATTTAAGAAAATGGAGTGGCTGGTACATGTTGGGGACCATTGCTTATAAGCTTAATGGGAATATTGCATCATTACATAACTACCATCAGGAATAAATTCGAATCAAGCTTTAGATTGTTTCCTGGAGCTAATTTTCAACAAACTTGGGTCTGGACTGTTTAGCCAAATCTGTTTGGACTCATTACACAAATTCAATTTTTTTGCAAACATGCATTTTCTATAGTGGTGACGTTTTGGACGGATGGCAGGTTGCACCCAGGGCCAAGCCAAATAAGGCTGGACCCATTTTTGGGGTAGGGGTTGATCACCCCATACCTGTTGGGAACAGGTGTGATATTGACACAATGGAGGGATCTTGGCAAGTTTGTGGAACTTTGTGCAATTGTAACACACCTGGAAAACCCAACAAATGTTTTCCACTAGCTTGGCGGAGGATAACTCTGGTAGAGGCACTGAAACTCTCATGGGATATGCCATGACCCACCTCTCATCCACCACATGGGTCATATCATTCTGGGTGGTGAGAGGTTCTAGTGCCAGCCTCCGCCCCTTTTTTGAGCGGAATGGGCATTGCTCCTGATCCAAATGGAGTGGTTCCTGTCCAATAATTACACTGCTTACTCACTGGCAGTGCTGGGTGCTGGGAGGAGGGCAAACTGACAGTGTCATTGTGACTCAAGAGTGCATTGGGGGGTTTGATTCTTGTGCTGCATTGAGGTAGCTCTTTTCAGCGCTTCTTGTTGTGCTTTTATCTGTTTAGTGGACATAGGAGATACAATTAAATATTCTTCTAACTCACCCACATGACTGAATGATCAGCATCAGTTAGTGCAAAATTGGAACGTTGGTCATCCCTTAAAATTTTTCCTCAGGACCTTCCTGCTCCTTACCTTGGTAGAGGCAAACATATGTCTTGTGTCCCAGGTTTTTGCATTCCGTGCAAATGGGGGCTGCCTTTTCATGGAGGACAGAAAATGTACTGAGTGGGAAGCAATAAGGAGTATAAAAAACAACATGGAATTTTAGAAAAATATTATAGTACTGTTTGTGAGTTTCAAAACAGCAATAGCTTTACCACTGCTGAGCTTTGGCATTAAATTGAACTTTTTTAACTTAAACAACTTGATAGCCTCATACATAATAAGTCCTCTTCTAGGTTTTGTCAAAAAAAGTCACAAAGGAGAATAATTGGAAGGTTTTCAAAACTAATAAAAATATTGGAATCTTTGAACTGGCAAGTTCATTCCACATGTATAATGTGTGACACTCCGCAAATCCATACTTCAACTTTCACCTTTGCAGCTTAATCAGCTGCCTCTGCAGTAGGAGCTACTTAATTAAACCAACTGCAATCAAAGCTTCCTTTAAGGAAAGTAGCAGCAGGAAAAACTTCTCCTGCTGCTCTGATACCTTTTCAATAAAGCTGGGGTCAACTACCCCACAATAAATGTGGATGGCATGGTACACCCGTGAGATTGGTATGGAGTGGGAAATATTATGGTAAAAAATTTGTTTTTTTGGTAAAATTGAAGAAAGATTTCCATAGGGGTGAACCTCTGACTTTATTTGAAAAGTGTTCTGCAAGAACTGGGGATTTCTGGAACGTATGCTATCAGGATTCTCCCTGGATTAGGTGAAAGCCTTGTCCAGGGGGAAGGTCAATATATTCATATGAAGGGCACATTTTTCAAATGGCCCAACAATTTTGAGAATGGAGTTTGATTTT